>JACEFZ010006849.1:0-38504 GCA_014155875.1 Cepaea nemoralis
TCTAATGCTTTTTGTAAGTTGGTCTTCGTTTATCTAGGTTGTTCTAACTGCAACCAATAAATGATTAGACAGACAGGCAGACAGACAGACAGACAGAGAGGGAGGGACAGACAGACAGACAGACAGACAGACAGACAGACGGGAACGGGAACTTATATGACTACTTATATGAATTAAATTAGATGCTCCCCATCAGGGGCTGGGCGAAGCCGGGCAGGGTCAGGCAGACAGATAGACAGACAGATAGACAGTCGGGAACGGGAACTTATATGACTACTTATATGAATTAAATGAGATGCTCCACACCAGGAGCTGGGCGATGCCGGGCCGGGTCAGACAGACAGGCAGGCAGACAGACAGACAGACAGACAGATAGTCGGTAACGGGAACGAGAACTTATATGACTACTTATATGAATTAAATGAGATGCTCCCCACCAGGGACTGGGCGAAGCCGGGCCGGGTCAGACAGACAGACAGACAGACAGACAGTCGGGAACGGGAGCTTTTATGACTACTTATATGAATTAAATGAGATGCTCCCGACCAGGGACTGGGTGAATCCGGGCCGGGTCAGACAGACAGACAGACAGACAGACAGACAGACAGACAGTCGGGAACGGGAACGGGAGCTTATATGACTACTTATATGAATTAAATGAGATGCTCCCCACCAGGGACTGGGCGAAGCCGGGCCGGGTCTGCTAGTATATATATATATATATATATGATTGTCTCATAAATACTATACATGTCATGTCTTTAGTTTTTATATTTAAGTTTTATTTCATATTATTTCATGATATCACAGCTCAATTTAATTTAGAGTTCTTTCTGTCTTCGTGTACTGATTACTGTTTTCAACAGAGCCTTGCCGCTGCCGCAACGTACATCTTTTTATGTGATCGCGTTATTATAAAGCTGACCTCTCAGATTCTTTTTTTTTTCCTATTCATTATAATGGAAACTACTGAACGTACAAATGCCTAGTAAATCACAAGCAGCCAGTACATGCTAGGTTTTATTACGACGTTCTGTAAAAGACATGCAAATATTTGTATTTTTATATAGTGAATGTAGCGTAACACTCTCCACTTATTTACATTGCATATCTTGAAAACAACAGAGATGGAGTTCCTGAGACGGATGTTGCGAATTCCTTGGACTGCCAGAGTAACTAACAATGCTTGCCTGACAGAGGCTAATGAAACTAGAACATTATATTCAACAATCAGAATGAGACAAACAGATTTCTTTGGTCACGTGATGAGAAGTGAGGCATTGGAGAACATCGTGACGACTGGAAATATCGAGGGGAAGGGAGGAAGGAGCAGGCCAAAAGAAATTATGCTGGATGGACTAAGACGGTCGCACATAGGAATATCAGCAGAGTTGATATAGAACACCGAAGACCGAGATCTATGTAGAGACTTGAACGCCTACGCCAGCAGTCAAAAGCACTTGATGATGATGATGATTTTATTTTTGCGCTCGCTCGCTTTGAACTCAAGCGTAGTCCATACACACTACTTCTAGTAGCGCTAGACTGAATTTTGTGGATTAGCTTTCCCTATTAACAGTGTCCCTCTCCATCAGGCGAACCCACTCCGAATTCAGAGGTACTTGTAATTTACGTCCCCAAGTCAAGGACGATAGGCCAACATTTTATTCCAACTGTCCGGTGTATGGATTGAATCCCTTACCTCGGCATCAGCACACCGGATGTTTAAGAACACGCATTCTTATCCATTCGGCCATGGTGACCTACGATGATGATGATTGTGATATAAACTGAAATACGATTTTCATAACATAGAGCTATATTTACCCGGTTCCAGGAAATTTATGGATTCTACAACACCTAAGCCGTCGGTGAGGTTTTATTTTGCTATAAATGGAAGCACAGAAGTCAGTTAAACAATTAATTTTCCATTTAACTGAGAGAAAATCCCAGTGACTGTCTTCTTTGTGGTCTGATGCCTGTTTAGTTCTTGGTATATCGGATATTGACAGACTGTATTTCTAGAAATGTCTGGGTCACATCACCTTTGGTGATCACCAGAAGATGTAAACACCAGAAGATGTGAAAGCATGCATGTATATCTTCGTAGGAACGTAGGCCAGCTTCAACAGACACTCAGCGCTGGGTGACTAGAAAAATTATACAAATAACTGCAAGATAGGTTTTCATAAAATTGACCTGCGACTGCTCTAGCAAACCTGTAGGGGCTTATTTGTCCTAGTTCCGATTGCTCGCGATTTTTCTTAAGAGGAAAAAGCAAGTTAGCTGCATATCCTTTACAGGACGAAGCAGCATTTTTTTTTTTTTTGGCTGTTTGTGATTTCTGTGCAAGTTTACGTACAGTAGCTTGCGTCGCATTCTGAACGGCCGGCACTCATACCATTTGAATAACGAAGACACAAACAATAGATTGCACGATTTATTGACTGCAGTATGTACCTGACGAGATGCAGCGAAATATGCCAGGCAATAAATCGTGCAATCTATTGTTTGTGTCTTCGTTATTACAACTCATACCATTGTATGGGAACCAACGCAAGTCGGCCTGCTTCCAAATATCCCGCAGCTGTGTTTCGAACAAGGTATGGGAGATTACGAATTGCATTCGTAACCGGTTCGCCACAGAGCCGCCGATGTTTCTGGATTCAGATGGTAATAAAATTCGGTGCCCTTACTGAAAAATCAACCACTGCTGCCTACAGCATCAGATGGCATAAGTGGACAAAGAAAGAAATAAACAAACGGAATACGTTATATGTGAACTCTTTCTGCCCCAGACAATTAAAGAACTCTGAAATAATTGTTAGTTTACCTTCCAAGGCGGTTGTGGGGGTTCATTACCCAGCAGAAGCCAGATTATTGTTTTCGACTATACGGTTGTGGCAATACGACTGTAATAATACGACATTATGGATGTTGCAATACGGCTGTGACAGTACAACAGTACGGCTGTGGCTATACGACTGTGATAATACGACAGTACGGTTGTTGCAATACGACTGTGACAGTACGACAGTATGGATGTGGCAATACGACTGTGACAGTACGACAGTATGGATGTGGCAATACGACTGTGACAGTACGACAGTATGGATGTGGCAATACGACTGTGATAATACAACAGTACGGCTGTGGCTATACGACTGTGATAATACGACAGTACGGTTGTGGCAATACGACTGTGACAGTAGAACAGTAGGGCTGTGGCAATACGACTGTGACAGTATGGATGTGGCAATACGACTGTGGCAATATGGCAGTACGGCTGTCGCAATACGACTGTGACAATACGACAGTACGGCTGTAGCAATACGACTGTGACGATATGACAGTACGGATGTGGCAATACGACTGTGACAATACGACATTACGGCTGTGGCAATTCGACTGTGACACTAGGACAGTACGGATGTGACAATACGATAGTACGGCTATGGCAATTCGACTGTGACACTACGACATTACGACTATGGCAATTCGACTGTGATATTACAACAATACGGCTGTCGCAATACTACTGTGGCAATACGACAGTACGGATGTGGGGTTTACTGTCTCAAATGAAAGGACATTAGACAATTTTCAGAATATTCTCAGAATTATCTAGGACAGAAATGTGAGGTGGAGAACACTGGCTACAAGATCACACACACATACACACAAAAACTGGCCATCTTTTTATTTCATGTTTGTTAAGGATATCACGCCTTTATTTACTTTAGAGTTCTTTCTTTCGTCTGCTGTTTACTCTTTTTAAGACCCAGCATGCCACCGGAGGATTTAACTGTTCAAATAAACAGGCTCAAGAAACAAAGAGGGGTATAAATGCTTAATATGTCGTGGAGAATACATACTAAATATGTCGTGGAGAATACATACTAAATATGTCGTGGAGACTAAATAGATAAAATGTTGTGGAGAATAAATACTTAATATAGTGTGGTCTAAAATACGTGAATACCTAACCATTGGATAACGTAAATGGATGTAACAGTTGGGATGACGTGAATGGATGTAACAATTGGGATAACGTGAATGAATGCAGCAGTTGGGATAAAGTGAATGAATGCAACAGTTGGGATAACGTGAATGAATGCAACAGTTGGGATAACGTGAATGAATGCAACAGTTGGGTATAACGTGAATGAATGCAACAGTTGGGATAACGTGAATGAATGCAACAGTTGGGATAACGTGAATGAATGCAACAGTTGGGATAACGTGAATGAATGCAACAGTTGGGATAACGGTAATGAATGCAACAGTTGGGATAACGTGAATGAATGCAACAGTTGGGATAACGTGAATGAATGCAACAGTTGGGATAACGTGAATGAATGCAACAGTTGGGATAACGTTAATGAATGCAACAGTTGGGATAACGTTAATGAATGCAACAGTTGGGATAACGTTGAATGAATGCAACAGTTGGGATAACGTGAATGAATGCAACAGTTGGGATAACGTGAATGAATGCAACAGTTGGGATAACGTTAATGAATGCAACAGTTGGGATAACGTGAATGAATGCAACAGTTGGGATAACGTTAATGAATGCAACAGTTGGGATAACGTGAATGAATGCAACAGTTGGGATAACGTGAATGAATGCAACGGTTGGGATAACGTTAATGAATGCAACAGTTGGGATAACGTGAATGAATGCAGCAGTTGGGATAACGTGAATGAATGCAGCAGTTGGGATAACGTTAATGAATGCAACAGTTGGGATAACGTGAATGAATGCAACAGTTGGGATAGCGTGAATAGATGCAACAGTTGGGATAACGTGAATGAATGCAACAGTTGGGATAACGTGAATCAATGCAACAGTTGGGATAACGTGAATAGATGCAACAGTTGGGATAACGTGGATGAATGCAACAGTTGGGATAACGTTAATGAATGCAACAGTTGGGATAACGTGAATGAATGCAGCAGTTTTGATAACGTGAATGAATGCAACAGTTGGGATAACGTGAATGGATGCAACAGTTGGGATAACGTGAATGAATGCAGCAGTTGGGATAACGTGAATGAATCTAACAGTTGGGATAACGTGAATGAATGCAGCAGTTGGGATAACGTGAATGAATGCAACAGATGGGATAACGTGAATGAATGCAAAAGTTGGGATAACGTGATTGAATGCAGCAGTTGGGATAACGTTAATGAATGCAACAGTTGGGATAATGTGAATAGATGCAACAGTTGGGATAACGTGAATAGATGCAACAGTTGGGATAACGTGAATGAATCTAACAGTTGGGATAACGTGAATAGATGCAACAGTTGGGATAACGTGAATAGATGCAACAGTTGGGATAACGTGAATGAATCTAACAGTTGGGATAACGTGAATGAATGCAGCAGTTGGGATAACGTGAATGCATGCAACAGATGGGATAACGTTAATGAATGCAACAGTTGGGATAACGTGAATGAATGCAACAGTTGGAATAACGTGAATGAATGCAACAGTTGGGATAACGTGAATGAATTCAACAGTTGGGATAACGTGAATGAATGCAACAGATGGAATAACGTGAATGAATGCAACAGTTGGGATAACGTGAATGAATGCAACAGTTGGGATAACGTGAATGAATGCAGCAGTTGGGATAACGTGAATGAATGCAACAGTTTGGATAACGTGAATGAATGCAACAGTTGGGATAACGTGAATAGATGCAACAGTTGTGATAACGTGAATAGATGCAACAGTTGGGATAACGTGAATGAATCTAACAGTTGGGATAACGTGAATGAATGCAGCAGTTGGGATAACGTGAATGAATGCAACAGATGGGATAACGTGAATGAATGCAACAGTTGGGATAACGTGAATGAATGCAGCAGTTGGGATAACGTGAATGAATGCAACAGTTGGGATAACGTGAATGAATGCAACAGTTGGGATAACGTGAATGAATGCAACAGATAGGATAACGTGAATAGATGCAACAGTTGGGATAACGTGAATGGATCTAACAGTTGGGATAACGTGAATGGATCTAACTATTGTAATAAAGTGAAATGATATAATAGTTGTAGAATAAAGTGAATGGATGTAACTGTTGGGATACACTGAAAAGACGTAACAGATGGGATACAGTGAATTTATATAACAGCTGGAATAAAGTGAATGGATATAACAGTTGGGATAAAGTGAAAGGATGTAACCGTTGCGATAAACTGAATAACTGTTCACATCAACAGACTCAAGAAAACAAGAGGAGAATAAATTATCCAACCTTGGGTTAGACTCAAGATACGCGATGCCGCCTAATATCATCACACACAGCATTACTGAGATGGATAAATAAAGTAAAAGAGTCATTGAAGACATCGACCTTAGCACAAGCAACAAGACAAGAGGAAAGCAAAATTAAATCCACCTCCTCTCTGCGATGCTTCAAGGCAAGAGCAACCGACAGCAAAATAAGAAAAGAATGTATATATTTAAATGATCATCACACATCACTGTCTTCCAGTTTTCTTCAGCTTTGGGTAAATCTAAACTGCGATGTTCTTGCATGCCTGCGTGATGTACAATCTGTGTAGAATGTTCATTTTTACATGCTGAATCGTTCACTTGGTTCTGGTTTGAATTACCGATAGCTTTCTGCGGCGGAAAATCTGTCCCCAGGGCCCAAACTCACGGTTTTCTGCATTAACTAGCCAGAGTGAGAAATAGGAAACATGAAAGTAGGGACAGCAAAACGGATTCGTCCAAGACATGGCGCCACTTCAATGTGGGGGAGGCTGTCGCGTCTCCATTAACTTCCAAGTAGACCTCCTTGGATGATCGGCTTCGTATGGCCAGGTTTTTACACCAGGAGAACCAAATCTACGGGGCAAGTACTGATACATTTGCTGTTTATCTATCTATAAAATGTCTGTCTGTCTCTGTCTCTGTCTGTCTGTCTGTCTTCCCCACTCACGTCACACTGTCACTTTCTCCATGTCTCTCTTCCCCCTTTCTCTCCTTGCACTGTCTCCTTTCCCTCCTTCTTCCTGTCTCTCTTTCTGCCGTCTCTCTCTCCTTCCCCCTCTTTCACTCTTTAACCCTCTCTACAGCGCAACATAACGTGGAAATGAAATGTGTTACAAGTGTTATGCTTTCGGTCGTGTATGTTTATAATTGGTATTCAACGGTTGATGTGGTGATTAGTCATGTATGTTTATAACTGGCACTCAATGGGTGATGTGGTGACTGGTCGTGTATGTATATAACTGGCACTCATTGGGTGATGTGGTGATTGGTCGTGTATGTTTATAACTGGCACTCATTGGGTGATGTGGTGATTGGTCGTGTATGTTTATAACTGGCACTCATTGGGTGATGTGGTGATTGGTCGTGTATGTTTATAACTGGCACTCATTGGGTGATGTGGTGACGGGTCGTGTATGTTTATAACTGGCACTCATAGGGTGATGTGGTGACTGGTCGTGTATGTTTATAACTGGCACTCATTGGGTGATGTGGTGATTGGTCGTATATGTTTATAGCTGGCACTCATTGGGTGATGTGGTGATTGGTCGTGTATGTTTATAGCTGGCACTCATTGGGTGATGTGGTGACTGGTCGTGTATGTTTATAGCTGGCACACATTGGGTGATGTGGTGACTGGTCGTGTATGTTTATAGCTGGCACTCATTGGGTGATGTGGTGATTGGTCGTGTATATTTATAACTGGCACTCATTGGGTGATGTGGTGACTGGTCGTGTATGTTTATAACTGGCACTCATTGGGTGATGTGGTGATTGGTCGTATATGTTTATAGCTGGCACTCATTGGGTGATGTGGTGATTGGTCGTGTATGTTTATAACTGGCACTCATTGGGTGATGTGGTGATTGGTCGTGTATGTTTATAACTGGCACTCATTGGGTGATGTGGTGATTGGTCGTGTATGTTTATAACTGGCACTCATTGGGTGATGTGGTGACGGGTCGTGTATGTTTATAACTGGCACTCATAGGGTGATGTGGTGACTGGTCGTGTATGTTTATAACTGGCACTCATTGGGTGATGTGGTGATTGGTCGTATATGTTATAGCTGGCACTCATTGGGTGATGTGGTGATTGGTCGTGTATGTTTATAGCTGGCACTCATTGGGTGATGTGGTGACTGGTCGGTATGTTTATAGTGGCACTATTGGGTGATGTGGTGACTGGTCGTGTATGTTTATAATGGCACTCATTGGGTGATGTGGTGACTGGTCGTGTATGTTTATAAAATGGCACTCATGGGTGATGTGGTGATGGTGTGTAGTTTATAGCTGGCACTCATTGGGTGATGTGGTGACTGGTCGTGTATGTTTATAACTGGCACTCATTGGGTGATGTGGTGATGGTCGTGTAGTTTTTTAACTGGCACTCATAGGGTGATGTGGTGACTGGTCGTGTATGTTTATAACTGGCACTCATTGGGGTGATGGGTGATTGTCGTTTGTTTAAAATGGCACTCTTGGGTGATGTGGTGACTGGTCGTGTATTTTATAGCTGGCATCTTTGGGGTGATGTGGTGACTGGTCGTTTTGTTTATAACGGGCACTCATTGGGTGTGGGGTGACGGGTCGTTATGTTCAAACTGGCACTCATTGGGTGATGTGGTGTTTGGTCGTGTATGTTTATAACTGGCACTCATTGGGTGATGTGGTGACTGGTCGTGTATGTTTATAGCTGGCACTCATTGGGTGATGTGGTGACTGGTCGTGTATGTTTATAAGCTGGCACTCATTGGGTGATGTGGTGACCTGGTCGTGTATGTTTATAGCTGACACTCATTGGGTGATGTGGTGACTGGTCGTGTATGTTTATAACTGGCACTCATTGGGTGATGTGGTGACTGGTCGTGTATGTTTATAGCTGGCACTCATTGGGTGATGTGGTGACTGGTCGTGTATGTTTATAGCTGGCACTCATTGGGTGATGTGGTGACTGGTCGTGTATGTTTATAACTGGCACTCATTGGGTGATGTGGTGATTGATCGTGTATGTTTATAGCTGGCACTCATTGGGTGATGTGGTGACTGGTCGTGTATGTTTATAGCTGGCACTCATTGGGTGATGTGGTGACTGGTCGTGTATGTTTATAACTGGCACTCAATGGGTGATGTGGTGAATATCATGCCTGCCTCCTTTACTTCCCGTTAGCCATTATAGGCTATGTTGACCTGGGTTATTCGAACACTTGACTACCATACCGTCCACCAGGAGGCACAGCCATTGCGCTACAGCGACCACCTTACTGTATAGAGCCGCCTATAAAAGTGTAGTTAATCCCTTGGTTCAGAATGATTTAAATCCAATCATGTATATTTTAAGTGATCCCAACAGATCATTGTCTATTCTCTTCAGCGTTGTATAGAAAATGAAAATGGAGTTGGTTGTAACGTCCTGCGAAGGGCATACGATTTTTTTTTTAAAACGGCAAATAAAGATTCGTCATGTCGGGGAATCTTCGTACTTCAGCGAGCGTTAGCACACACAGAACAATGACACTGACAACAGAGTTGTATAGAACAGAAGCTTAAGTACAATAAGCTGTGCACTAGCCAATGACATCTCTTTGAAGCTGCGTGCTGAGAAGAATTAAGGCTTTGCTAAAGATGGCAACACCCATGTATAGAGGGTGAGACCATGAAACGGCTGTAACTGTATCACCCACCGGTGAACAACTATATGGCATTCAAGAAGCTAAGCTAGTTTGAAGGTGTTAAACGAAGGGATATAGATGGAAAGACAAAGTACCATGTTACAGCTCGCATTAGACATACATAATCAAATGAGTGAACTTTAAGAACATGTGAAGGGTGATATAGTGGTTGTGAGGTATATCGCCCACCACTGAATCAATTAGACCGGGTGTAAATCTCACTGTAATTTTGTTTTAGAGAATAGGTAACAACCTGGGGACGCAAACTCCCACCCACTGATATTGGGGTAGTGAGTCAAACTTGTTGTCTTCTCGATAAGGCGAAACACTAAGGCCCGGTTGCACTTTGCACACAAGAAACACCCCATACTACCACGATAGATAGGGTCGAAAGGCGTATACCGGATAGGCGGCTGTCCAGGCTGTTTTTCAAATTCAGAAAGCCTACCCTCAAATAAATGGGATGATGTTTAGCCAGTGTAAGCCATGTGTGCTTCATGTCGAACCTCGCAATTGCAGTGAAGTTCTCACATTGTGTGAGGATGTCCAAATATGATCTATAGAGGGAGCCCTGAACACGTTTCACTACCTCAGGATCAAGAATAGAGATGCATATGAAGAAAAAGAACACTACTTAAATCAGTAAGTAATACACACTATCTTGTCAGGCGCGTTGCTGGTAAAGACATCATTAACCTGCAGTGATCGGGTTATCAAGTGGTTAGGTCACTTGGAGTGAGGATGGCGCTCAGAATATCTAGTGGTTAGGTCATCTGGAGCGATGGGAGTGCAGGACATCTAGAGTTTGGTCACCTGGGGTGATGGGCACGAGCCATCTAGTAGTTGCTGCAAGATTACATTTGTCAGTCAATTTATTGAAGACCCAACTGTAGTTCCACATTACAACACACATACACTGCATAGCCCAGTGGTTTTAAGAACTATTTATGTCTGCAGGATAAGTACATCCGAGCAAACGAGAAAACAGTTAGTTAGTTAGTTAGTTAGTTAGTTAGTTAGTTAGTTAGTTAGTTAGTTAGTTAGTTAGTTAGTTAGTTAGTTAGTTAGTTAGTTGGTTGGTTGGTTGGTTAGTTAGTTAGTTAACTAGTTGGTTGGTTGGTTGGTTGGTTGGTTGGTTGGTTAGTCGCGGTTCCAACTTCACTGCAAAGGGAAACAATATTATGCTCCGTTCCCGTGCCAGTGAATATCACACACAATTCTCCTCACTGCCCCATGTGAAAAGTGGAACAGACAAAAGTCTCGACAAACCAACAGCCCACACAGATAAACTATGCATAATGCCGCTGTCAGAATGCCAACACGAAAGTCCGCCACGAAAAATACAGTTCATCGTCGATGGAAGCTGCAGTCACTAGAAAACCAGCAGCACACATTGGTGCATAATGCAACCCAGTTAGTTCAGTAGCTGAGAAGAAGAATTGGTAAGCTATACTAGAACACAGTGAGAAGTGACAAACTATGCTAGAACACAGTGAGAAGTGACAAACTATACTAGAACACAGTGAGAAGTGACAAACTATAAGAGAACACAGTGAGAAGTGACAAACTATACTAGAACACAGTGAGAAGTGACAAACTATACTAGAACACAGTGAGAAGTGACACACTATGTTAGAACACAGTGAGAAGTGACAAACTATACTAGAACACAGTGAGAAGTGACAAACTATACTAGAACACAGTGAGAAGTGACAAACTATGTTAGAACACAGTGAGAAGTGACAAACTATACTAGAACACAGTGAGAAGTGACAAACTATACTAGAACACAGTGAGAAGTGACAAACTATGTTGAACACAGTGAGAAGTGACAAACTTACTAGAACACAGTGAGACGTGACAAACTATGTTAGAACACAGGAGAAGTGACAAACTATACTAGAACACAGTGAGAAGTGACAACTATGTTAGACACAGTGAGAAGTGACAAACTATGCTAGAACACAGTGAGAAGTGACAAACTATACTAGAACACAGTGAGAAGTGACAAACTATACTATAACACAGTGAGAAGTGACAAACTATGTTAGAACACAGTGAGAAGTGACAAACTATACTAGAACACAGTGAGAAGTGACAAACTATACTAGAACACAGTGAGAAGTGACAAACTATGTTAGAACACAGTGAGAAGTGACAAACTATACTAGAACACAGTGAGAAGTGACAAACTATGTTAGAACACAGTGAGAAGTGACAAACTATACTAAAACACAGTGAGAAGTGACAAACTATGTTAGAACACAGTGAGAAGTGACAAACTATACTAGAACACAGTGAGAAGTGACAAACTATACTAGAACACAGTGAGAAGTGACAAACTATGTTAGAACACAGTGAGAAGTGACAAACTATGTTAGAACACAGTGAGAAGTGACAAACTATGTTAGAACACAGTGAGAAGTGACAAACTATACTAAAACACAATGAGAAGTGACAAACTATGTTAGAACACAGTGAGAAGTGACAAACTATACTAGAACACAGTGAGAAGTGACAAACTATACTAGAACACAGTGAGAAGTGACAAACTATGCTAGAAACAGTGAGAAGTGAAAAAACTATCTAAACACAGTGAGTAGTGACAAACTATCTAGAACACAGTGAGAAGTGACAAACTATGCTAGAACACAGTGAGAAGTGACAAATTATACTAGAACACAGTGAAAAGTGACAAACTATGTTAAAACACATGAGAAGTGAAAACTATACTAGAAACAGTGAGAAGTGACAAACTATACTAGAACACAGTGAGAAGTGACAAACTATTTTAGAACACAGTGAGGTGACAACTATGCTAGAACCAGTGAGAAGTGAAAAAATTTACAGAACACAGTGAGAAGTGACAAACTATGTTAGAACACAGTGAGAAGTGACAAACCGGACATTGTGGCTAGAACTCTCACCACTGAAGCAAAGAACATACACTGATACAACTCGTCATCATCAGCATGTGCCCTGTCAGCTGGCTTTGGAGTTCATGTCTCTCCAGAGAGCTCCGTCTTTGGTGTTCTGGATCAATTCTTCTGATGATATTCCACCATGCCACCGTCTCAATCTATCCAGCATCATTTCTCTTGGTCTATCCCTGCCTCTCTTTTCATTTATCTTTCTAGTTGACACGATGTTCTCCAACGTCTCTCCTCTCATCACATTACCAAAGAAAGCTGTTTGTCTCTTTCTTGGTGTTGTTGTATAAAATGTTATAGTTTCATTAATCTCTTTCAAGTAATCGTTGTTATTTACTCTGGCAGTCCAATGAATTCGCAACAGTGGTCCCAGGAATCACATCTCTGTTGCTTCCAAGTTCTTCCTAATGTGCTCATTTACATTCCAAGATTCACTGCCATACAGCAAAACAGGTTCCATATAGCACTTCAGCACTCTCTTCCTTACACTCAATGATAGTGACTTATTGCATAAAAAACTTTTCATTTTCTGAAATGCTGCTTTGCCGTGCCTTATTCTGTTCTGGAGAGATTATGAAATGTTCAAAGAAATGAAGTTATTGACAAGAAGTGTCCAACCTCAGTTAAATATTATCTGTGACAAGTTGCGAAACACCCTAACAGAATTAAAAAACAAAATCCTAGAAAGATGGAAAGAATACTGCAGTGGAAGGTATGATATTAATCACTGTGACGTTATGAATGAGATACACGAACCAATGAAAGCAGAGACAGAACCTGAACCCTCGTTAGATGAAATTGCGTGGACAATAAAGAGCCTGAAGACTGGTAAATCACCAGGAAGTGATGCGATACCAGCTGAACTAATTGAAGCGGGAGGAAAAGAAGGCATACAAATCTATCACGCATTATGTAAAAAGATATCGTATATAACCAAAACATTGGAAGAGAACCATCTTCATTCTAATACCAAAAAAGGGTATCTTGAAATTATGCACCAACTAGAGAACTGTTGCTCTGATCAGTCTTGCAAGTAACAGTCTACTAAACATCATAATGGGAAGACTTCGTAAGAAAATGGAACAAGAGATTAACGTGGTTCAAGCTGGATTTAGTCAAGGAAGAGGAACAAGAGACGACACATTCAACATGCCTTTATTAATAGAGAATTGTAGAGAATTTAATGTAAAACTATTCTCATGCTTTGTGGATTATTCAAAGTCATATGGCTTTTAGAACATCAGAAACTTTAGGAAATCATAAGGAAAATGGGCTTTCTATCACATGTAGTATAACTTATAACAATGCTCTGTCTAGACCAGGGGCCACTAAACTATGGCCCGCGGGCCGAATCCGGCCCGCGACATCAGTTTATCCGGCCCGCCGACGGTACTCTAATTTGCTTGGTAAAAGGTATGAAACACAAGACGTTGTGATACAATATAAATTTAAATATTATGTTTAGAATACTAGGAGACCCTCACACGTGCGGAGGCCTCCTGGCTACTACGTGCCTTAAATGTACTATTTTCAATTTTAAATTATTATATCTAGATTTTCTTGTTTATTGTAATGTTTGCTTATTTCGCGCCATCCAAAGTTCTTCCCCGGCTTGTGGTAGCTCCGCCTATACTCTGACGTTACGATGGTTCCCATGGCAACACATACAAATACGCATCTTTCCCGCCCCAGATATATCCGGCTGTCTATACAGTTCCGACGCTAAATCATATTTACTTCTTTTTGCATGCCATCCATTTTATAGGTATGTAACAAGGATTTATTTGTTTGGCAGTGAGGTATGTGAAGTCAACACATCGAACGAGATTGACTGATGAAGATTTGAAAGCAATTCTCTTGATTGGATGCAGCAATTCCAAACCAAACATTAGTGATATCTTGAAAGTCAAATATAAGTTTCACAAATCTTTCTAGCCTTTTTTTTTTTGGCTGCTTAGTTTGTGAGATTCGTATATGTGCACACTAGGTCTGACGTAACTATCTCTTTGCTAACGTCGACTTCTTTGATAACTTTATTTTAGTAAATAAATATGTGTGTTGTCTTTGTTTTTGTGCAATGCACGCCACTCACCCATGATTAACTTTGTTTTTCGTCTTTGTTCCCAAAGCTTTCGTTCTGGCTTGCATGTATTGTTAAAATTAGTTGCTTGCAGTCAAGACTAGCATTTTTTTTTTTTTTTGCCGTTGTTGATGTCTTGATGTCTTGGCAAGTTTACATTCAGTAGTTTGCCATTGCTTTCTGAACGACCGGCACCAGAGTCTTAACAGCTCTGTAGTACGACTGTGGTTTAGGGGATAGTTGGACGTGCAGTTCGTCATTCCCCGACATACCATGTAAACGGTTCGGAATCTGCTGTGAGCGTTTTGAAAGCAGACCGCTTTGGGTTAATTTCCATGGTATATCGGTGAGGGCGGGGAGAGAGAGAGATGGGGGGGGGGGGGGGAACTACTGAACTAAAATTGTCTAGTAAATGATGGCCAGTCTCCCTCGTCTAGGATTTACACGACTTTCTCCGTAATCCCGTATATTCTCGTAAGTATCGTGACGTGCGCGAGAATCGGTAGCGGTTCTCTCCGCGTCGGTAACTTAGGGGTATGTGAGCCGGTCGCTCAGAATGCAGTGGCAAACTACTGAGCGTAATCTTGCCAAGAAATCAACAATCAGCTGAAAGATGCTGATGTTAACAGCAATGTCCTGTAAAGGATATGCGAACAACAACAAAAGTAAATGATGACTTGCGTATAAATGCGAGAGTTGAATTCAACGACCAGTACTGAACTTGCAACTAACTTTAGTACTGAAATAAAGCCCGTTATTGACACACGCTGTCATTGCATTGGAAAGTATTACACTCGCTGGTGAGAAAAAAACAAGCGAACATGAAGTAATATATTTCCAGACGGAAGCAATATATGCCAAGCAGAAGCTTATTACAATAAGATCTAGATAAGTAATCGGCATAAGCAGATCATGTCGGTGGTATTTTTATATAGTTTAGGTTTCCCGCACCTAACGGTGTTTGATGACCCTGTGATGTTCAGAGGAAAGTGAAACACCATAAAGCCATACGCTCGGTGGTGTAAATAGCTTACATCCATTTTTGTTTTTGAGGGGGGGGGGGGGGGGGGGGGCTGTGCTTTCACAGCCACAATCAAGACGTTGATGTCTTTGTAGTCCTCCGTAGCACATTCTAAATGAATTTTTTTTTATATATTTCATAATTTGTGTCTGCTTATCAGGATTGTGTTGTTCATTGACATTTACGCTTTATCTTAAGATTTGTTATATATGTATGTGTCTTTTCTCCTCCACATCCTCGTCCTACACTTCGTCCCCCTCCTTTCTCTTCTTCTTCTTCTTCTTCTTCTTCTTCTTCTTCTTCTTCTTCTTCTTCTTCTTCTTTGACATAAGCCTGGGTCATTGACATTGAGTTGAGTGACCGGGCATGAGAAAGAATGGAGATGAGAGTGGGAGACAGTAAAGTGACTGACCTGGCTATGAGAAAACAGCCAGTCCTGAGAAATAAAATAGTGAGGGTAGAGGAAATACCCCTAGGGCGGATGGGACGAAAGACAGTTGAGTGTTGGGTGAAGTAAGGATACAAAAAAGTCAGTGAGAGAAGAGACCGACTGCGGGGCAGGTCGTTTCAGAGAGTTGAGTTTGAGATACCGAAGGAGCCGGTAGTCCACGGAGAACGGTGTTGTGTGGTTCTCCTAGTTGTGAAGACAGGCCTGAACCAGAGTGGGTTCTATAGTGAGTGAGGGCCTAAACCCAGAGTGGGTTGCATAGTTGAGCAGTGGCTCCGACCCAATGTGTGGGTTGTATTGTAGGAGATCCAGCCGTGGATAGGAGCTGGATTACCTGTCTTGTGGATTTGATATGAAGCAGGCTTGAGAAGGCAGTGATGTGTGCGGGTTAAATTGTGAGGAGGATATTTATATTCTATGGATTACATTATTTCTGGATGTATAAACATGTTCCGTCTGTCCGTCTTATTTCTGGAATAAATTATTATGTGCGCCAACTCAATCTTGTTTCATGACTGGTGAAGGTGCACTTCTGGGGTGAGTTGGATTAAGAGACAGTTAGATAGCTCGATTGACACACCATGAACATCGTTACCTAGACAACGACCATCACACGAAAACTTATCATCAAGAACATTGAACTTATCATAAGATTGACGTGTGACATTCTTCTTCTTCTTCTTCTTCTTCTTCTTCTTCTTCTTCTTCTTCTTCTTCTTCTTCTTCTTCTTCTTCTTCTTCTTCTTCTTCTTCTGCTTCTTCTTCTTCTTCTTCTTCTTCTTCTTCTTCTTCTTATTATTATTATTATTATTATTATTATTATTATTATTATTATTATTCATCTTCTTTCTTTCTGTCTTTCGTTAGTTAGTTTGTTTCTTTCTTTCTTTCTTTCTTTCTTTCCTGCCTGCCCTGCCTGCCTGCTTGTCTGTCTGTCTGTTTCTTCTTCTTCTTCTTCTTCTTCTTCTTCTTCTTCTTCTTCTTCTTCTCCTCCTCCTCCTGCTGCTGCTGCTGCTGCTGCTGCTGCTGCTGCTGCTTTTTATAGACCTATCTGCACTCGAGGGACTAAATTATAAATATCACACCAGTGGTCTTCTTTTCCCCAAGACAATGTTGGATACCCATTTTACCTAATTCACCAGAATGGACAAGATAAGACTCCCCAACAAGCCCTCTTATGGTCACCAGTAGGGAAAAGAAAACGGGGAAGACCAAGAGAGACCCTGCATAGAACCATCATCAGAGAAGGCTCATTCAACGGCCAAGTGAACATCCAGGATCTACAACGGGTAGCAGCGAACCGCCAGACATGGAGAGCCATAACTTCTGTCCTATGCCCCGCCTTAGGCTCAAGAGGAAAGACTAACTAACTAACCAGGTTAATTATAAAACTCCATCTCGAGGAGAATTCGAAATTATAAACTTTGCGGAGCACGAATTATGCCCATAACCCATAGTTGTGGTCTCAGATGGCTGAAGGACCTGGCTATTGGTGGCCCTATTTATTAGGGTGTCTCGCTGGCCATGCGTCGAAGTACCCTTGTTTGTCCACAGAGGGTCATGCGTCCAAGTATTCTTGTTCGTTTACAGAGGCGCTGTCGACAAGCAGGCCCATCAGTATACATCATTTGGTGCCTGCATATATGTTGTATTTCTATTTTCTTTTGTTGTTCTTTCGTAGTTTCTCCAGTTTTTACGAGGGGGCTTCAAATGAAAAGCTTAAAAATGTGATAGAAATTACAATAACCATGACATTGTATTGTAACCTGTCAATATTGTTGTTAACAATGTCAAGAGTGTTGAGCACGTGACATCACGGTGCAGCCGAACACGGTGACGTCCTAAGAACAGTTTAAAGATGACTGTTCCACTTTTGACATGCACCAAGGAGGAGCAGCGTTCTGTTATACGTGTTGTTTTTTTTTACCACTGAAAGAGTCTCATCTCATCTCATCATGTTCCTCTTGTACCTTGCGGTGTCGAGGTGAAGTATAAACTTCGTGAGAGTGCCCGGTTATGGGCTTCGTATATCGATATTCCCATGGATTCTGTTATTCCCTCCGTCCAACGTTTACGTGGTCGGCCTCTTCCTCTGTTTCCATCTGGTCTGTACATCATTGCTTGTTGTGGCATGCTGTTGACTGGTAACCTACTTGCATGGCCAAACCATTTGACTTGCTGCTTTCTAATAAAATCTAGAGCAGCTTTAACCCCCACTTTAGTCCTGATTTCTTCATTTCTGATCTTATCTCTTCTTGATACGTTGAGTATTCTTCTCAGGAACCTCATTTCTGTTGTTGTGATTTTTCTTTTCTCTTTTTCTGTCATTGTCCAGGTTTGGCATTGGTAGCACAGAGTTGGTAGGAAGATTGTGTTGTAAAGTGCTTTCTTAGTAGTTATTGATACATGTTTGTTCTTTAGTATTGGTGCCATTTGTCCAATGAGTTGATTTGCCTTATTGCACCTATTTTCGATCTCGTCTTCTGATCTGCCATTTGATGATATTATACTTCCTAGGTACTTGAAGCTCTTTACTTGTTTCAAGGGATGTTCGTTTAGGTGAATTGTTGCTGTTTGTTCTTCTTTAGTTATAGTCATTACCTCTGTTTTGCTTGTGCTAATTTTCATGTTATGTTCCCTACACATTTCGTTTAGACTATTCATGCGGTCTTGTAATTCAGCTTCTGATTTTGCTATTAGTGCTTGGTCGTCCGCAAACAGTTCTCTAATGGTTAGATTTGCAGATGGTTCTTCTTCTGTGTTCTCGTCATGCGGTATTCTTGCTGTCTCTGCTTGGCTGGTTTCTTTACATATGTTGTCTATATATGTTATGAACAAGAGAGGGGACAGGACACAACCTTGTCGTACTCCAGATCTTATGGTGAAGGGTTCTGAGTGTCCTCCAGTTGCTCTCACTATGCATTCACTGTTGTTGTATAAACTTCTACATAGGTTTGTTAGATGTGTACTCACTCCATATTGTTTAAGGATTTCCCACAGCTTGTTTCTATCTACCCTATCAAATGCCTTTTCTTGGTCGACAAAGGCTAAGTAGAGTGTTTCATTGAATTCGATTGATTTTTCTATAAGTTGTCTAAGAGCAAAAATGGCGTCTGTGCATCCTTTGTTTTTCCTAAATCCAAGCTGCGTTTCGCTTAGCTGGGGTTCTAAAGTAGTTCGTAATCTTTTTTCAAGAATTTTGCAAAATATTTTCCCAGTATGACTCAACAGTGAAATGCCTCTGTATTGTGTGCAATCTCTTTTGCTGCCTTTGTTTTTCCAAATTGGGATAATTATGGCGTTTCCCCAGTCTCGTGGTGTCTGTTGTTCTACCCAAACATGGTTGAATAGTCTATGTAGCCAAGCTGTTCCTACTTCTCTTGCTGCTTTAATTAGTTCATTTGGTATTTCATCCTGTCCTGGTGATTTGTTCAATGGGGCTAATCTGATGGCTTCTATAATTTCTTCTTTTAGTATGTCTGGTTCTAGTTCTTCGGTGACATCTGTGTAGGTCTCTTGAATTCTTGTGACATCTGATGGGATGTTGAGAAGTTGTTTGAAATACTGCTTCCATCTTATTAGGATCTGTTTTTGTTCACTTATTGGTTCTCCATTTTCGCTGTTAATTATTTCAGTTGGGTCAAAGGGTTCTCCTCTGGTTCGCATTGCACTTATCTTTTTGTAGAAGTTTCTGGTTGCCTCCTTGTAGTTTTTATTTAGGGTTTCTCCATACTCTTCCCAGTCTTTTTGTTTTTCTCTCTTACTATTCTACTCACATGTCTTCTCGCTATTCTGTATTCTCTGTAATCACATTCCTGTTTGCTCTTCAACCACTTTTTATATTTTTCCTTTTTTTCTTTTACCGCTTTCTTTACTTCTGCGTTTTACCAACTTGTTATTTTCTTTATCCGTGTTTTGCGTTTTTTTCGTGGTTCCGCATGTTATTTTTGCAGTATTTAAAATGCTTGATTTGAACATCTCCCATTCTTCTTCCACTGTTTTTCTTTCCGTCGGTAATTTTACAAAGAGTTCAGTTAGTTCTTTCTCATAATTTTCCCTTACTGCCTCGTCTTTAAGGTTTTTTAAGTTTACTGATTCGCATGGCATGTATTTTCCTGCTCTTTGTTTTCTTCTTCTAATGGTTCTTATTGTGGCAATGACTGCTTTATGGTCTGTGTTTATACTGAAATTGGGCACTGCTCTTGCATCTAATATATTTCTCTTTCTGTTATTTCTTGTTAATATAAAATCAATTTGGCTTTTAGTATCTAGATCGTTCCATTTATACCAGGTGTATACTTGCGAATCTTTATGTTTATAGAATGTGTTTGTTATATAGAGGTCGTTTTGGCTGCAAAGCTCTATCAGTCTACTTCCGTTATCATTCCTTTCATTTTGTTGATCTCCAAATGCTCCCAGGTGTTTTTCTATGCCCACTCTGTTATGTCCTAGTCTTGCATTGAAGTCTCCCATAACTATGATGTTGTCCTGCTTATCTATTTTATTTAGCACGTCATGTATGTCTTCGTAGAAGTCCTCACATTCTTGCTCATTATTGTTTGCATTACATGGTGCGTATATATGTACATATGTTGTGATTGTTTGTTCTTTTATTCTCACTGTTATGATTCTTTCTGATATATATTTTATTTCTAGTATTCCTCTTGCTAGCCGTGGTTCAATGACTATTCCCACACCGTGTCTTGCCCTTTCTTGCTGTTCTACTCCAGAGTAAACAAACGTGTAACTGCGGTGGAGCTCCTTGCATCCTTTCCCCTTTGTTCTGGTGTCCGCTATTCCCATCAGTCCAATATTCCTCTCCTCCATTGTTTCTATAAGCTCTTCTTCTTTACTATTGAAACCACAGACGTTCATTGTGCCTATTTTTTGAATCGCTGATCTATCTCGTAGTCCATTAACATTGCCGGGTCGATAGCCGTTTGGGTCAGTCCGTTTATACTTCTTAGTTTTTCTACGAGCACTGAAAGAGTGAAACCTATATAAATTCATCAACGAATGAAGGTCCAGTATGGTGATGCATGTCTATGAGTCCAGCAAGTGTATGAGTGGAGTAGGGAGTTTCAAAATGGCGTGACTTCTGTGGCAGACTATTCATGACCGGGTCAGGCACACCGATTAGTTACCCCAGAGTCGATGTTTCTACAGAAATCCAAGCACTTAATCGGCGATGGAGGACGTGCATTGAACACAGTGGTAACTACATGGAAACATGATACATTTGTTCTTTACTTATTTCAGAATATATTCATCCCAATTTTTTTTTTTA
Organism: Cepaea nemoralis; assembly: GCA_014155875.1. NCBI lineage: Eukaryota > Metazoa > Mollusca > Gastropoda > Stylommatophora > Helicidae > Cepaea > Cepaea nemoralis. The sequence goes on from JACEFZ010006849.1 coordinate 21,453, forward strand.
AATTAAGGTTTTCATTTGAAGTCCTCTCGTAGTAAAGTAAGGGACCCTTTACACGTTTTATGATGTATTGGGCCAGACCCATATTTTGTTAAACTAATCGGCACAGACTGGGTGATGTGGTCAGTACCAGTCTTCCACCTTAACTTCCCAGCATATTCCCTGGTACTCATTTTAAGCTAGGTGGACCTGGGAGCCCATGTAATACTTTAAAATCAGTCCCCTTGCGGACTCGAACCGATGACATCGGGTTCACCATGCGCGCATCTAGCCACTACATTACAGCGGCGCTCCGTTTTAGTCTTCATATGTCGCCAATTACACCCACACCCCCACCCCCTCCCATAGGGGCAAAGGCCTTAAACTAACTCCAGACCGTCCTGTACTTAGCTATCCCCTGAAACTCCGCCCATGGCCTCCCTGTATTATTCTATTCTGACAATATTTCTTCCCATTATTAGTATCTCAAAAGACTCCCCTCTGGGTAAGTCTAGTTACTACCTCTTGGTTTCTAGTCGAATAAACATGTTTACCATGTCGACTTTCAACTATAACCAGCTGCACAACGCCCTTTCCAAATGACCACTGCACTTCGTTAATATCATATTGAATCTGTTTTGCATTATAATTCCCTACTGTTGATGTGTTGTCAGGATGTTTGCCCTGTCATTGTGTAAAGTCGGCTGTCTCCTTGCCCTTAGCTGTCTTAGTTCATTGGGAGAACATTGTGTTCTCCTGTAGTGTGTTGTGTGCAGTCTTTTTGCCTTCGTGTACAGTATGATAATTGTTATGACGGTTCTTATATTCTCTGTACAGCCTGTGAGTCACAGGTAAGGGTTTCCCATGGCAGAAACTTCTGTTGGGATGTAAATTGTTAGACCTTCACATTTGTTAGTAGGTTAAGTGAAGTAAAGAAACCTTCTACACGCCTTGAGGTGCTGGTCCCATATTTTATAGATCAAAGGATACTAGATTGGTGATGTCAGTATCATTCCGGTCTTCTTCATTCCCAGAATATTTCTTGAGAAGTCAAGTCTGTCAATTATCAGATAATTTGATTATCTCGATCTAGCCCATATTTGAACTGGTCGAAAAAATAACCCTGTCATTGTTAGGGGGTTTAACCCAGACCGATGTTACGTATTATAAGCACTGTTCTGGAATCACGCCTTGATGATTATGCCCTCGCAGACATCCGACCCCGGGATTCACAGTGCAGCACATGGACAGACAGAAAAACCAATGACCAGGTCCTGCAAGACATACATGAAAATCCTACACTGATTAAAGAAATTAGACGTAGACAGCCCAAATGTGTTGGTCACGTTATGAGAAGAAATAAACTGGAGAACTTGGAGACAACTGGCAAGATCGAGGGGAAGAGAACAAGGGGAAAACAGAAAGGTAAATACCCGGATGGCTTGGCCACGTGGTATGGTCGAGGCAAGAACACTGAACTGATCTACGACACTGGTGATCGGGTGAGATGGTGAAACATGACCGCTCACGCTTATCGGCATGGCCCATGATGAATGATCATGGCCCTCGCATATAAGCAAAGAACTTAAGATTGCATGAATTAAAAGTACTAAAACTTGTTTTGTAGCAACGTTGGTTGATTCACCCCTAAAAGTTTTAGTAGAAGTACAAATGAAGTGATTGAAGATTTAAACACAACAATTTAATGGCATTTCTCTATTTTGTAACTGTATTCAATTAAATAGATGTAAAGCGTTCCTTGCGACTTTAGTCTGGAAAATAGTGTTGGTGTAAAAATCAATTTTTCAGACCATTGAACATAATCGAGGCAAGGTGGGCGTAAATATGTTATGTAAACATCTGCTTCAAACTCCCGTTAGTACAAAATATTGCCATGAATCTAGAGTACAAAACAGTGATTATAATTATAAAGTCAAAGATAGTAACGCAAACTACGCAGGGGCTACGAATCACAACCTTACAAGTGTGATAGACATTACAATAACCATCCCATTGTCTTGTAATCTGCCAATATTGTTGTTACGAATGTCGAGAGTGATTGTTAAGCATCACGGAGCCGACAAACACGGTGACATTATAAAAACATTTTAAAGATGGCCGTCCCACTTTTGACATGCACCAAAGAGAAGCAGCGTTTTGTCTTCCGTTTTTCAATCAGTAAAGGGTAAAACCTATAGAAATTCATCGGTGAATGAAAATTCAGTAAGATGATGCACGCTTGTCAGTCCAAGGTGACTTTTTGGAACAGAGTCCCATGAGGATGATACTTTGGTGCCAGTCTTTGTGACATTCTTGTTCTGGGTTTGGGCGACCAGAACTCCACTGCACCGGACCTAAAGAGTTAATTTTGACAATCTGCTATGGGATTCACCACCAAAAGCAAACAATAATGTCACTCTACACAAGTAAAGCCATGTCCTGTCCACGCGGAAACGTGCGGGAAGGCACGCCTAACCTTTAATTACCTCCGCCAGACAAGACTGTGACAGGAAGTTAGACTTCGTCGTTAGAGGGACAGAGAAATAAACTTCTTACTCTGTCATGTCCTGAACTAAGCTGTTAAACAGAGGTTGGCGTGGTTGAGAGGTTTGATGCTCTTAAATTGTGTCTTCTCACGGCGGCGTAGTACGCACAGCAAGCCGGTCAGTTCAGTTGAACTTAGATGTTGACTTCTTGTCCAGAAAACAATGGTTAACACATTACCATCATGTGCCCTGCTAGCTGACGTGTGCGTTCATGTCTGTCCACAGATCGCGCTACTTGGTGCACTGGATTCATTATCCTGATGATATCCCTCTATACCACCGTCTCAGTCCATCCAGCAATATTTCCCTCGGCCTGACTCTGCCTCGCTTCTCACCACTTGACCATAGAATGATGTTTGTCTCTTTCTTATGGTTGTATATAATGTTTAACTTTCATTAGCCTCTTCAGTCACTTACTGCGGTACCTGCCTCGTATTACAGATGCGGAAACTGTGACAGAGATTGTCACTCTCGTATTGGACTATACAGTCACCAGCGGTGCTGTCAGGTACCTCCCCGCCCAATTCTGTAGTCTTTCGGGACTCAAAGAGGTCTACTACTACTACTATTACTACTACTACTACTACTACTACTACTACTACTACTACTACTACTACTACTACTACTACTACTACTACTACTACTACTACTACTACTACTACTATTAGCCACTTCCGGGAAACCGTTGTTAGTTACTTTGGCAATCCAAGATATTCGCAACATTCGTCTCAGCAACCACATCTCCATTGCTTCCAAGGTCTTCCCAATTTGCTCAGTTAACATTCCATGATTCACTGCCTTACAACAAAAGGGTTAACATTTTAGAACTATCTAACATTCAGTTTTGTGACATACGGCATACCATACTTTTTATTTATAGAAGTGCAGCTTTTCCTTGACCTACTCTGCTCATAAACTCATCTCCCATCTGATGCTATAAATACACGGTCCCCAGAATATACTACCGTTTTGAAATATTGACACCTGAAGTGGTCTACTTTCTTTTAATAGTTACATATATTGTAAATACAGTTAAAGCATTGCCACTACAGACGACAGTGTCATCAACTGAGAAACTAACACCAAGAAAGGTACAGGAAATAAGCCTGTCAGAATGCACCAGTGAGAGCAGTGATGGAGTCCCGCTTCAGTCGAACTTTATACACAGAATATTACTATTCGGAATATCGTTTTTCCCGAACCTAATTCCCACGACCTCACAACTGTGTGTGATTGATCGCTTGTCTAGAAGCGACGCCGCAGCACTTACAGTAAACACATATGTTGCCAGTCTCTTTCATCATCATCGTCATCATCGCGTGTCATGCTACGCCATCTCAGACCTTCACCGGAATGAGGTCGTGTTTTTGTCCCTATTATGCTATGTGACCAAGCATCCAGCTGTCTATATTTTTGCGTTTCATAATATAGATATTTGCGATTGAGATATTTCAGTTTGCCAGCTATGTATTCTATTTCATTGTGGACAGACATTATAGCTAACACCACACGCTTGGACTATAACAAGAAGTGTGCGACGTTGAAGCAAGGCAACGCTAGTGTACAAGATGATGTGCTAATATATATATAGGGCGTTTGTAAAATATCTCACTACACTTTGTATGTAGAACACATTTGAAAAACAATTCTTTCTTCCGTTGATGACATCATTCTGTTTAGTTTAGTTTAGTTTAGTCAACGGATCAACATCGCGGCAAACGCGTGTAACCCATAAGTGCTCCGTTCTACTCCTAACTCAAGCATGAGTCCGGAGAAACTCATCTCAGTGCACGAGCTCCGTAGCACCGGCGAGGATCCTGAAATACTTTGGGTAGATTTTTAACTCGAAATTTTGCCCGGACAGCGCCATTGAGACTTTACAAACACCCAGTGTATGTATATGTGTGTGCGTGTGCTTGCGTGCGTCCGTCCGTCCGTCCGTCCCCCGTGTCCGCCAGTCCGTCCGTCCGTGTCCGCATCGGGTGGATGTTTAAAATGTACCAGGGCTGCCAATGTAAATTGAGTTGCCTCAAATGTGAAAAGTAAAGGCGGTCGAAGTGATACTGACACCGAGTGTGGACCGGTCTATACAAATACAGGTCTAGCACCATATGGACCAGTCTTAGGGCGTGTAAATGAGTCCTTTACTTTTACATACTTGCAAAATATGACCATTGAAGACAACTGGCTCACAGACAGTACCATGTCTCGGCAGCTTAAGTACTTCGGCCACATCAAACTTCACTGTGGTCTAAACGCAGCTGAAATGGAAGACATGGTTCCTGGAAGATGAGGCACAGGTAGACCAGGACGACGGATAGACGCAGTGCATTAGACAAACTCGGGTATGACAGCGCATTAGGCACCCCGGGTATGACAGCGCATGAGACGGGAGAACGGGTGGCTGTTGAGAACTTGTCCATCCGGCTGTGGTGAGAGCGACGTTCTGCACATGACTCGCTTGTGGTGATTATAGAGTTCCTTTTGGATTATAACTAGCGCGTTGGTGTGATCGCTAGGAGATTACTCTGATAATGTCATGAAGGCGGTCGCATGAGTGTTTGACGCCTGCTTTCATCGTTGGCTAAGAAAAAGAAAAACTGACCACCGATTTATCCGTGCATTCAGGCCAACAAAATGTGGTGGCAGCAGCATATCACACACATATTATGCTGCTTGGGACTTTATTTATTTATTTATTTATTTTGATTGTGTCTTTTTTTATTTGTTCAACTCCGAGTCCTCAGCGGCTGGCAACGCCGACTCCTCTGGCTCGCAGTTCTTGCATATCGGCATGCAAGTGCTCTGCCTCTTCATGAAATTTGCTTATAGTTCAGTCAACGAATTCTCCAGCTTAGTGTGTCTCTATCTTCCTCTTCGTTCGTTATGAGAAGTAAGTTCATAAAACCGTACCTAATTATAGTCAGACTGAAATACTTGCGCTTTCGTACGACGCACCGACATCAGCGCAGCATCTTTAAGACTAGTGTTGCCTTTCTCAACATTGAATACTTCTTGTTATATTCCAAGACGTAAGGTGTTGATTATTGCCAGATTGTTAGTAACGATATAACAATCAACCTCAGTAAAATCGCTCATTGTCCAAGAGAGAGAAAACCATTCTAACAGAAATTCGGAAGCCTGTGCCAACATTGATGGATAACTCAAAGCCGTTAGACAATCGCAGTTATGGCGACATTTATTGCCTGTGTTCAAGCTTGTGCTCACAAATCAATGGCAGTAATAATAGTAAGATTAATAATTCTCAGAATACCGTGCCTGTTCAGCCAGGCGGGACAGTATTGAAATCAGGTACATAATGTTAGCACAAATGAACCTACTCTACAACTGCTGATATAAATGTCTTGGCGCTTCTAGTCAGCTATTGCTCCTTACCAAGTGGCCTCTATGTCACCTTGCCATGATTTCCAAGTCCCACTTGAAGCATTTGCATCCATCCGTCGTTTTCTAGCAAATATGAATCGTGCCTTAACAATCTAGCTCTTCCATCCCATATCATTAGCCATCAATGCGATGTCCTGCTAGTTCGTAACGAAATCTTGTTTCCGTGAAAGAATCGTGCTGCCTCCTAGCTGTCAGCCCAAGGTCTGTCTGTTGTTGTCGTTCACTACTCCTGTGACGTTTCTTGCCTTCTCACGTCACTTCTCTAGTTTCTCCTATCTTTTGGTTGGAGATTTTCTTACAATTCCTTTTTGACGTCATTTCGTCTGACCTGCTATTTGGCAGTTATCATGTCTGTCCACAGCCTTTGTTTGTCTCGTGTAGTACAAACCATCTCTGATACCGACCTCCCTCCATGCCATAGTGCCGAATTAGTCATCTTCTCGCTCGGTCGCCTCACGCCTTTCCTCCCGTCAAACTTTCACATTGTGACGACGTACTCCAGCTTGTCCCTTCGTAGATGAGCCCCAAGGAATGTAGACTACTTTCTTCGGATGCGAGTAACCAGTTCTCTTTGTAGGTTAACGTGTTTCAAGACACCTTCATTACGGCCCTTTGCCTGAATCTTCATTATGGCCCTTTGCAGGACAATACAATCACCCCAGCGACTCTTGGCTGTTTGCGATCTATTAGACAATTTTAAGCTCAGTAGTTTGCCATTGCCGGTCTCTCTGGCCGAGGGGTTACACCACTTTCTTTGTAATCCCGTTTATCACGCAGAGTCTCGTAGCGGGCGAGAACTGGGAGCGGTTCGACCCCCGCTGGTGACTTGCGGGATAACTGAGCCGGTCGCTCAGAAAGCAATGGCAAACTACTGAGCGTAATCTTGCCAAGAAATCAACAGACAGCTGAAAGATGCTGCTGTTGACAGCGATGTTCTGTAAAAAGGATATGCGAAAAAAAAAAACAGTTTGCCATTGCTTAATGAACGAGAAGTCAACATTTAAGCCCAACTGGCCGGCGTGCAGAACACACCCACTTCTCCGCTGTCATAAGAGAAAGATTAAGCTTGTTAAACCTCTCAGCCACGATTGCACTGAAAATGTGCGTTCCATAGTATATGTTGGTAATGTAGGACCAGTTTCATATGGGTTTATACACTCTTTTACCACATATCAGTAGACCAATGACATACGGGTTGCTGCATTCCCTAACCATGTATCAGTGAATCAGTAGCATACGGGTTACTGCACTTTCTAACCATGTATCAGTGGATCAGTAACATTCTGGTTACTGCACTCCATGTAGGGTAGCATAACCGAATGGATAAGAGAGCTCGCTCTTAAACATCCGGTGTGCTGATGCCGTAGTATCGGTTTTAACCCGTTCACTTGTCAGATGCACTCAAATGTTGACTTCTCGTCCTTAACTTGGGGACGTAAATTACAAGTAACTCAGAAATCGGAGTGGATTCGCCTGATGGCGAGGGGCACTGGTAAAAGTGGAAGCTAATCCACACACAAAAGTCAGTCCTGTGTACTAGAAGTAGGAGCACGTGTATGGACTACGCTTGAGTTAAAAGTGAGCCATATATCAGTGGATCAGTAACATACGGGTTACTGCACTCCCTTATCATGTATCAGTGGATCAGTAACAAACTGCTTACTGCACTTCCTAGTCTACGTATCAGTAGATCAGTAACATACGGGTTACTGCACTCCATAATCACGTAGCAGTGGATCAGTAACATACGGGTTACTGCACTCCATAATCATGTATCAGTGGATCAGTAACATACGGGTTACTGCACTCCATAATCATGTATCAGTGGATCAGTAACATACGGGTTACTGCACTCCATAATCATGTATCAGTGGATCAGTAACATACGGGTTACTGCACTCCATAATCATGTATCAGTGGATCAGTAACATACGGGTTACTGCACTCCATAATCGTGGATCAGTAACATACGGGTTACTGCACTCCCTAATCTACGTAGCAGTGGATCAGTAACATACGGGTTACTGCACTCCCTAATCTACGTAGCAGTTGATCAGTAACATACGGGTTACTGCACTCCCTAATCTACGTAGCAGTGGATCAGTAACATACGGGTTACTGCACTCCCTAATCTACGTAGCAGTAGATCATTAACATACGGGTTACTGCACTCCCTAATCACAATCAGTAGACCAGTAACAAACGGGTTACTGCATCCCCTAGTTACGTATCAGTAGATCAGTAACATACGGGTTATTGCACTCCCTAATCTACGTAGCAGTGGATCAGTAACATACGGGTTACTGCACTCCCTAATCTACGTAGCAGTAGATCATTAACATACGGGTTACTGCACTCCCTAATCACAATCAGTAGACCAGTAACAAACGGGTTACTGCATCCCCTAGTTACGTATCAGTAGATCAGTAACATACGGGTTATTGCACTCCCTAATCACGTATCAGTGGATCAGTAACAAACGGGTTACTGCACTCCCTAATGGACGTATTATTAAAACTTTGATCCAGTACGGGTTTTAGTGCATCGGAAGTTGCGTAAGACCTTGTTGGTAACCTGGTGACCTTTCATGATTAGTTCATACAACGTTGTGCTCCTTCGCGTGGATGTCTCGTGTGTGTGTGTGCGATACTTGACTTTAACGCTGTAAAGTGGTAGTCATTGTCCCGAGGTTGTGTGCGTACAAGCTTCATGTGTACAGCGTCTGTCTTCTGTACTTTCATAATACATTTTAGAGCACACGCACACACACGCGCACACACGCGCGCGCACACACACACATCTCTATGTTTGGAATTTAATAGGTTGCTGACAGTGTTCCGAATGTTGAATTGTATGATTGTTTGGACTCCCTCCCTCCCTCCCCCCCCAATAGGTCTGTTAGTTGCTTGTCCTTTACATCAACTCCGGCAATCATCGTGATTTGTCATTTATTAGATAATTTGTATTCAGTTGTTTGCCATAGCTTTCTGAACGGCTGGGCCTCATATCAATGATATCATCGCAGCGTGGTATGTCTCCAAATCGCTCTCGTCTGATTTCGAACGATGGAACCGGTATGGCTGGGATTTGTGAAATTCAGTTTCTTTGTCCTCTTAGCCACCACACCGGCTGTTGTTGTTGTTGTTGTTGTTGTTGTTGTTGTTGTTGTTGTTGTTGTTGTTGTTGTTAGTGGTGGTGGTGTTGTTGTTGCTGGTGTTGTTGTTGTTGTTGCTGGTGTTGTTGTTGTTGTTGTTGTTGTTGTTGTTGTTGTTGTTGTTGTTGTTGTTGTTGTTGTTGTTGTTGTTGTTGTTGTTGTTGTTGTTGTTGTTGTTGTTGTTGTTGTTGTTGGAAATATTTCGGTTGGATTCAATCTTTCCTGACACCGAAAGTTACTGTTCAAAACAATTTGTTAAAGTCAGAATATCGATTATTTATTCTTGTAAAGGAAAAACATGTACAAGCAGGAAATTATACGGGATCGCTGTTAACTACAATAGTAATGAAATACATGGTTGTACAAATGGTGCTTAATCTGGTGCTTAATCTGTAGGCCTTATTAGCCATCTAAGAACTCACGGCTCCATACTTTCAACACCACTGGATGTAATGAATGGTCATCATCATTCTTGATGGACAAACAACAGTCTGGCTTTAGACAAGGAAGAGGGTGCACTGGTGCCATTGTTGCATTGAGACAGATCAGTGAAAACTCTATAGAATATAACAACGAACTGAGTGTGGCTTTCATAGATTCAGGGGAAAAAAAACACATTTGACCGAGTACATAGGAATAAACTGTGGAAAGTGTTTGAAGAATACGGTGTGATTGGCCAGCTGGTGGATAACATCAGAGATATGTATCAAAACAGTGAATGTGCAATACGAATACTTGTCGACATGAAAAACTGGTTCCATATAACACCAGACGCCAAACAAGGATATATTTTATCACCACTTTTTTTCAGCACCCATATGGAACAATCTTACTAAACAAGCAAATCCACAAACAGAAATTTTAAATTCCTTGACAATTGCAGTAATAATTTTTATATCGTCTTCTTCTGCGTTCATCCGGATAGTTTTTTCGGACGTGATTGCGTTGTGCCTGTTTACAGCATAGCTGCGTTCTTGCGCCGTTAGGTCGACACATCCGACTTCTGCGGGCATTTGTTGACCGGGTCAACCTTCCCGGGTCGTTTGACTCGCACTGTTGTGGTGTTATCCCCCATCCCAGCTGGCCCATTTAGAACAGCCGAAGGCATCCCGGTCAGCCCTCAGTGGAAGGCAGGGATAATTTTCATATGAAGATTAACATTGAAAAGACATAATTTATGACAGTTCGACGAACACCAGTGTAATATAACGCAAATATGAATGGAAAATAGATAAAACAAGTTAGAGCAGTGATTCTCAACCTTTTTTGGCCCGTGCCCCCTTTCACCATATTTTCAGAACGTCATTTCCCCCCCCCCCCCCTTTTGTATTTCCTACCTAAATATTGGACCCGTTCCCCCACTTCATCATATTTTCACAACGTCATTCCCCCCCCCCCCTTTTTGTATTTCCTACCTAAAATCTCCCTCCGGCTCCTACCCCTATACGGTATACATAATAATGAAAGCACATACCAAAACAAGTCTAGACGTCCACATAAAACGTGATTTGTGAGACTACTTACTTTATAAAATGAATTTTAAAAGGGGTAAGACGTACAGAACCATAACGTATGAAGGGAAAAATAATAACAAGTAATTAGTTCTTGTATTAACGCGATCTTGAAATAATCTTCATTCTCCCCCCCCCCCCCCCCCCCCCTCCTGGAAACCCTAAAATTCCCCCCTGGGGGGAATTCCCCACCGGTTGAGAACCACTTAGAGGGTACAAGTGTCTGGGAGTGGTTCATGGGGGAATGAACGAACGAACGAACGAACTTTATGTTCAAATGGTTAAGAATTGGGCACGCAGGTCCGTCTGACATTCCACCCTTCTTATCTTGTTGCTCTCATACATTATTTCATTCATGCATCACTTATGCAGCTAATCTTAGACAACAGAACAATATGCAATAAAACGGATGTACAACGTGTAGTAATCAATAATACATGACTCATTAGGATGGAGGAATGTATAGAGAAATAGAAACAAGAATACAGACCCTCGTAATATCTGTTTTGCTGTGTGTTAGTGTGTATGGCGTGGAGGAACTGATAGATCTTCTTGAGATATAGGAGTGGCCGAAGGGTCTGGACGGCACTCGGTACTCTGAGGAGGGTCAGACGGACACATGGTCAGGCTGTGGTGACATCATTAGTGTTGGGACGCATAGCGGGCTGTTGAAAATTATGACGGAGCACGAATAGAAATGTGCCGGATGATGTGATCTTGGTTCTGGACTCAACTCAACTGTATGTTAATGAAACTGGCAATGTGGGCGAACATACTAGGAAGATTCAGGAGGCAGCGTAGATGGGGGTCTCTGAGGCTTGTTGCGAATACCGTGGACAGCGAGAGCAGCTAGCGACGATAACCTGGAAGTGGATAGTTGAAGTAGAACAGTCTACATAACTGTAAGGAAGAGAGAAACAGTGCTCCTTGATCAGATGTTGAAATGAGAGGCAGTGAGGAACATCGTGACGACTGGAAAGATCAGCGGTAAAAGGCAAACATAGATGAATGATGCTTGATGGTCTAAGAAGTGGCATGGAAAGATTGTCAACAGTAGAATGAGTTGAGTTGGATTGAGTTCAGTTGGGTCAAGAACTGATATCAATGCACTCGAGAAATTCCCATAAGCGCTCAGTCATCATATTCATTAGCCAGCGTAGAGTTCTAATACTAATGGTGCCCGTTACAATCCAGTTATATGTCCGTCTTGCTTTACCTCTGAGTGACGACTTTCGACCAGATCCTCTAACGACCCCTTGCTGCTGCCTTTACCCTAGATCATGATAGTCCATCTGTTCTTCTGCATTCATGACATTCTCCAAGAAGGCCTTCATCACATCTGCCTTATCATGCATCGCATCACCCCTTAATGATGCGGCACCAGGACATCTGTCTGCCTGTTCATTTCCAGCCACATCAGAGTGTCCTGGAGACAAGATCCAGTGAATGTCCACATCCCACTACCTCTGAATCGAAGATAGGCCATTCTGCACGAAGCATGCCAGTCTTCACCTTTGCCAGCATGCTTTATGAATCAGTTACAATCACAACATGCGTATACAATTTGTTCTCCAACCAGCGGAAAGCTGCATTAACCGCGGCTACCTCCTTTCTAAGACTTGAGGTTGCGGTCTCATATGCCAAGCTCTCTTTTAATATACATCGGCCATTTTCTTTTGCTATGAATCCCCGGGTACTTTGTCTACTACAACAGTAGAAATAACCCACAATACCAGGAACCAACATCTGTGGAGATACACGATCGACTACGTCTTTAGGCAAAGCACACATTGCCGATGTTAAATGAAATAATCCGGGAATAAGTCTGACAAGTTGTAAACATGAACTTTAACACAATTATACTTGGGACTTCAGTTGTACTAGTTCAAGTAGTTCACTGACACTACAGAGCTTCCACTGATGAAAGCTAACAAACGAATGTGCCGTGATAGTCACATCTCTGATGAAGCAATTTCACCCTTCCGTGATCTTGCTTTCCCCTGGGATCACATGTCATCCTATATTAATGCGTTCATTTTCATTAAACGTTCCAGTCACGGAGTCAAAGACAACAGTTTAGCCAATACAAACCAGGTAATTCTGCTTAGCAATTTGCGGTGAATTCGGCGTTTTATTGTCGATATCAAGAGGGGGGAAAATAACATGAAAATAAGTTCAATGACAACCAATTTTACGCGCAATTTGAGACGGCGATTTCAGTGTTTTCATACAAACAAGCTCGGTTGGGTCTGCCATAGTTGGTGTGATGAGGAAGCCATCCTGCGCCACTGTAGTGTGATTTTGTGTTAGAGGCTGAGCTTGCTGGTTACTGAATCGAGGTGAGATGATAAACAGTGGGAATGTGCGCTGGCTTATGGGATAGAATGTTCCCTGGATGTAGTCTCTATTGTGTACATCTGTTATTGTTGTTAAAGACATTGTCTTCTTCTTCCTCAATTGCTGTTACTGTTGCTGCTACTGTTGTTGCCTCCTGCTGCTGATACTGCAACGACGACGACGACCACGACGACGTTATAGTAATGTCAGTACAAGACATTCAGCCCGTATGTTTAATGTTTGTTACTCATTTGAGATTTTATTGAAACTCCACAATAGCGTTGTTTTAATGTCTGTGTATCTCTGTGACTTAATTGTCTGCGATTGACAAAACATTGTGACAGTTTTGAAGAATATGTTTGGCTGTCTATTCTGTCAGTCTACGTGTACACATAAATGGGGATACCAACTACTATATAATCGTGTGTGTGGTGTGTGTGTGTGTGTGTGTGTGTGTGTGTGAGAGAGAGAGAGAGAGAGAGAGAGAGAGAGAGAGAGAGAGAGAGAGAGAGAGAGAGAGAAAGAGAGACGTTCAGAAATGTTTAAGAACCACTGATATATAATAACAGCATACATAAAGTTGTGTGGTTAGTTGGCAGCCTCTAAACGCTGGTTGTACGTGTTTGTAATTGTAGACAGTGAACTTATTCCGTTATATACGTTCTGTTACAATTAATGAGTGTCACATAGCAGGGGAAAAGTCCTAGGGGAAGACAACGTTAGGTTGACAACATCAAGAGCAGGACTGGAAGAAGGTTATATGAACGTTCAGTAAAGATGCAGAACGGAGAGTGTTGGAGCTTTATTAGAGCCCCCCTTCTGTGTAGAGGCGACACTTAATTGGTTGATTGATTGATTGATTGATTGATTGATTGATTAGACACAATAATAATTCCAGGGCATATACTTTCCAGGGGTAGGAATTATTAGAACTACATATAGACTAGGTCACGACTTACAAGGTTGGGTGAACAGCTCCAACCCGTCGTATTTTTCCTGTCAAGGCAATATTTAGAAATGCTTCCAGTACCTGTCTTCCATATTGGGCCCACTCCACGGCCGGACTAATCAGATAAAATCCATTTACTGCGGCTGGTATTTGATTCAAATTTGGCTGACGAATATACCACCATGATTTCCTATAGTTACAAACACGTGCCGTTCACAGTTATTAAAAATAATACGGCGAGTGTGTGTATGTATACATATGCTTGAACTGGAAGTGGTCCTGGTCTGTGAACTCTATGAATATAGAGAGGAGGCAGTCTAGACCGGCATTAACCGAGGGTTCATGGACAAGGCTGTTAATGTGTTGTGGCTTGGTGCAGAACGGTAGGCGACCAGTGCAATGTCTTCTATGGTGATATATGATTCTAACCACATCGATATGCGTTCGAAATTGGCGTGGATTGATAGCGTGAGAAAATAGGCTAATGTTACTGTGGTAATGTTCTGCGCTCTAATAATCCCAGAGATCTGGCGTTGTCTGACATGGTATAGCGGGCGTGTTATCAAAGTTCATGGGAACTGGGCTAATAATGTCATATGTTCGGTCGGACTAAGATTCTACGCCTGGGCCCGTCGCCTGCTAAGGAGGGCAAGATTGGCCACCTAGTCCTCCGTGCATTTAGACCGACAAAATGGACGGAGAGACAAGAAATAAAGCGATTTGGGGACCTTAGAGACTGAAATTCCAGCAAATACTGATGAGAGCACGTAATCAAAATAAATCTGGATATAGAGGCAGAGGACATCCAAGAAAACGATCGATACACAACATGCCGGATACGACGGGACCAAGGCAACATACCTGGCCTTGGAGCGCAAGCTTACACGCCGACCCATAACGGCAAGTGTGGATTATAATATGCATGTCCTTGACAGGACGTTCCCATCATTCCCATGTTGATTTTCTAGGTGAGTATACGTTCAGTAGTTTGCCATTGCTTTCTGAACGAGAAGTCAACGTTTAAGTTCAACTTAATGCTGTTGTATGGGGTTGAGCCGCCTACCTCGCCATCAGGGCACCGGGAGTTTAAGAGCGGGCGCTCTTATCCTGTCGACCACGTCAACGGTTTAGGTGTGGATTAGGAACAGGGGTGTCACCTACCTGCCGAGGGACAGTAGCAATCCTGTTATTGTTCTTCTTGCTATTGCTGCTGCTGCTGCTGTTATTGTTCTTGCTGCTATTGTTGTAGCTGTTGTTGTTCATCTTGCTATTGCTACAGCTGTTATTGTTCTTGTTGCTATTGTTGTTGCTGTTGCTGCTGCCGTTGTTGTTGTTGTTGTTGTTGCTGCTGCTATTGTTGTTGTTGTTGCTGTTGTTGTTGTTGTTGTTGTTGTTGTTGTTGTTGTTGTTGTTGTTGTTGTTGTTGTTGTTGTTGTTCAGGCTAGCCTGACTATGTTATACTTGGCAATGATTTCAGGGTCTATCCCAATCGGATGTCTAGCCGTCTCGGATAAGGAGACATGCTGGAAGTCTCGTGTGCTCGTTCTCGCGGATAATTATTCACACCAGGACAAGACAGTCGTCTCTTGTAGTCACATTCTAATATTAGAGCGTGTGAAGACAGTTGCGACATTCTTGCAGACAGAAATTGCAAGGAGTTTACTAAACCAAGATATGCAGCATACGCTGGTAGAGTTTCACGGTTGATCACCCATGTCTCTGTGAATGGTCGTCGTGCGGGAAACATATTTTGGTCTTCTTACCCAATCGTTGCGGACACGTTAATGAAGTTGACATGGGGCTGCTGATCGCAGTCGGACGAGCGTTCGACCCCCGCGTTCGTTGTCCGCTAACAGTGGAAAAGACTATAAATCCCGCACGATGCTAGAGTCATTTTTTTATACTAGTCGGCACTCTGTGGGTGATGTAGTCAGTATCACGCGGGCTGTCTTTACTTCCCAAGGCATTCTTGCTACCCATTTTAGGCAACCCGATTTGTCAGCCTAGTCAGTTATTAGGTAACCTTTTGCAAGATGAAAAACATACTGACCAATACAAAAGCTACCAATTGAAATGAGAAAAAGATTGTTGAGGTGCTACATAGAACCTGTACTTTTGTATGGACTTGAAGCGTAGACTATGAGCAGTCAAGCTGAAAAACATCTGATGGCTGTGGAAATGTGGTTTCTGAGGAAAATGCAAAGAAAACCATAGACAGATAGAAAAACCAATGAACAGGTCCTTCAAGAAACAAATGAAGATCGTAAACTGATTAGAGACATTAGACGTAGACAGTCACAATTTTTTGGGCATGTTATGAGAAGAAATGATTTGGATAACTTGGTGACGACTGGCAAGATCGAAGGGAAGAGACCAAGGGGAAGACCGAGTAGTAAATATCTGGATGGTTTGGCCACATGGCATGTTCGAGACAGGAACACGGACTTGATCCACGACTCTGGTGATTGAGTGAGATGGCAGAACATGACCGCCCACGCTTACCGGCATGGCACATGATGGATGGATAGATGGTCAATTATTAAAACTTCGAGTTCGTCCAGCTACGGATTGAACCCATAACCATTGGGTCGGCAGACGAGTGTTTAGCCACTACGCTACCATAACTCCCCTGTCCGTGTTCCCTTGATCGACAGAATATATGGTAATTTCAAGGGACGGAATGGCTAAAAACTCTGGCCACATACAAATAGATAATATGACCATTAAAAGAACGGAAACATACAAATACCTGGGTACAATCTTCAACTGCTCCAACATCATAAGGGAAGAAATACAAACTAGAATCAACTCTGGAAATAAGATATACTATGCACTACAACATCTACTAAAATCAAAGGTGCTATCTCGTAACACCAAAATCACAATATACAAAACACTGATCAGACCAGTTGTGCTGTATGGCTCTGAAACCTGGAGTACAACGAAAGGAGATGAAGCCTTGTTACAAACCTTTGAGAACAAAATTTTAAGACGCATCTTTGGACCCATTAGGGATACACAAAGTGGAGAGTGGAAAAGAAGAAGTAACAAAGACATTTATGATTTGTTTAAGTCCCCGCTAATCACTGGTATCATGAAGGCTAATAGACTACAATGGCTGGGGCATATAGAAAGAATGGAAGATAATAGGGAAACAAAAACCCCTTTCACTCG
>JACEFZ010006850.1:0-202605 GCA_014155875.1 Cepaea nemoralis
TGAAGCTAGAGACAGAGTACAACAGTCAATATATCACGCCTCTAAGAGTTAAAATGTCTTAATTTATACTTAATAAATCTGTTAAGGTTGTTGTTAAAATATATTCGTTGTAGGTGTTGCATGTTCTCGCCTTTTACGAACCCTCGAAAAATAATGTTATCTCTAACTTTGGCCGTACTCCAGTCAGCTGTCAACGGCTTTCTTCAAACCCTTCATGAAAAGGATCCTTTATACATGTAATTAACGTTTTTGATACAGTTGTTTCTTAATATATTTACATCTATACGTGATGGAGAGTGAAGATTTGTGTGTGATTGTTCGGATTTTCATATTTTCGTCGCTGATAAGTTGTATCTCATTTCTGTCTCTTTTTCTTTCGTTTCTTTCCGGGCTCAGTTTGTTTATGGCGGTACCTTTTTCCTGTTGGGTCGTTTCTTCTTTCGTTATTTTGTTTTCTTATTCTCTCCTTCTCGTTTTCGTATTTTCTTTGTTTCTTTTCTTCTTTTCTTCTTCCTTTTTTTTTTCTTTTTTCGTTTTCTCTTTTCTCTTTTGATTTTCCATTCAGCAACATTTTTAGTCTTCTTCTATTCCTTGTTGTTTTTCTTCTACTGTCGCTCTTCCTTCTCTTAGTCGTGTGTCTTTCTCTTGCTCTTCTGTCTCTCTCGTTTCGTTCTGCTTCTTTTTTTTTTCTTTCCTCTTCTCAGGCTTTTTTCTCTCTGTTTCTTTCTTTGTGTCTTTTATTTCTGCTCGTTTCGTCTTTGTTCCTCTTCGTTTTAATTTCTTTTTTTTCTCGCGGTCTTTTCTTTTGCTTTATCGTCTCTCTTTTTCTTTCTTTCTGTCTGTTTCCTCGCCTGACTGTTTTTCTTTCTATTTCCTGGCGTCCTTTGTCTTTTCTGTTTCTTTTCTTTTTTTTTGCTTTCTTCATCGCCTGTTTTCATCCTTATCCCTCTCTTTCGTTCTTCTTTCGTGCTAGCCATTTTGTGGCTGCTCGCGGGTCTTCTTTCTTTGGTCTCTTTGTCTGGGCCTTGTGTTCTGTCTGTGGTGCTCGGCGTCGCTTTTGTAGGCCTTGTTCTGTCGCGTCTGTCGTGCGGTATTTTTCTGCCTTTGCTGCTGCGGCTTGCCTCCTTGTGGTTTGCTGCTTGCGGTGGTACGTCTTTGCGTCGCGTTTTTGTTCTTCTGTGTCTTCTGGTGTGTTGGTCTGGGGGGGCTTCTCGCGGGCTCGGCGGGTTCCTGCGGGTGGGCGTTGCGGTGTGTATGTTCGTGCTGTCTGTGCGCGGTTTAGGGCGGTAGCTCCCGCGTCGGTGACGGTGGTCGCGCGTGGCGCGCGCGTCGGGGGCGCCTTGGCCGGTTTGTTCTTCGTGTGCGTAGCTGCGCGGTCGGGGGGGCGACGGTAAGGGGGGGCGGTGGCGCCGCTAGTTGCGCTGTGCCTTTCCGCGCGGCGTCGTGGACTAGCGCGCTCGGGAGCCGCGGCGCTCGGGCGGGTTGTGTCGAGCGCGGGGTTCGGTGCGGGGGGTGGTCGGGGGGCGTTTGCGTCGGGGGCTGGGCTGGGGGTAGGGGGGGGGGTCGGCGGGGGCGCGCGGGCGCAGTGTTCCTGGCGGGCGGGCGTGGGCGCGCGGTGCCGGGGGTGGCGGTGGGCTGACTGTCCGCGCGCTGGCGTCGGCGTGGCGGGCTCCTCCGCTCTGGGCGGCCTGCGGCGGCGGGTCTCGGGCGGGGCGGCGTCGCGTTGGGCGGGCGGGGCGGGCGGGCGGGGCGGGGGGCGGTCGGGGCGGGTGGTGCGGGCGTCGCGCTGGGGGCGGGGCGCGCTCGCGGTGCGGGCGGGGGGCGGGTGCTGCGAGGGGGAGGGGGGGGGGCGGGGTGGGGGCTGGGGGGTTGGGGGGCGGGTCGGGGGGGCGCGTGGGGGGGTGGGCGGCCGGGGGGTCGGGGGGGGGCGCGCGGGGCGGCGGTGGGGGGGGCGCGGGGGTGGGGGGAGGCGGCTCCGGGTGTGGGGGGGTGTGGGGGCGGCGGGGGGGGGGCGGGGGCGGCGGGGCTCGGCGCGGCGGGGCGCGGCGGGTGCTCCGCGGCGGCGGGGGGGCGAGGGATGGGTGGCGGGGGTCGCGGGGGGCCTTGCCGGCGGCGCGGGGGGCGGGGGGGGGTGGGGGAGGCGCCGGCGGGGGCGGGCGGGGCGGGGCGGGTCGGGGGGCGGCGCGCGCGACGGCGGGGCGCGCGGCGGGCGCGCGCGGGTGGGGGGCGTGCGGGGGCGACGCGGGCGGCGCGGGGGGCGGGGCGGGCGGGCGGGCGGCTGGGGCGGCGGGGAGGGGCGCGGGCGGGGAGGCGGGCTGCGGCGCGGGGGCCGGGGCGCGGGGGGCGCGCGGCGGGCGTCGGGGGGGGCGGGCGCGGGGGGGCGCGCGGCGCGGCGGGGGCGGGGGCGGGCGGCGTGGGGGGGGTGCGCGCGTCGGGGGCGTGGGCCTGGGGGCGGGGCGGTGGCGGGCGCGGGCGGGGGGGCGGCCGGGGCGGGGGCGGCGGACGGGGGGCGGGAGGGGCGGGGCGCGGGCGGGCGTGGCAGGGGTCCGCGGGGGCGTTCCGGGCGCGCCGCGGGCGGGCGGGGCGGGGGCGGGGGGCGGGGGAGAGCTCGAGGAGGGCGGGCGGGGGGGGGAGGGGGTAAGGGAGGAGGAGGCGGGAGGCGGATGGGGGGGGCGGGGGAGGGAGGAGGGTGGGGGAGGCTGGGGGGTGGGGGTAGGCGGGGCGAGGCGGGGGGAGCGAGGGGGGCAGTGGGGGGGGCGGGGGAGGGGGTCGGGGGTGGCGGCGGAGTGGGGGGGTGGGATAGGGGGGTGGGGCGGGAGCGACTCGGGGGGGGGAGCGGGTGGTGGCGGAGGGCGCGGGGGGAGGCGGCGGGTAGTGCGGGGGTGGGGCGTGTAGGGCGCGGCGCGGCGGGCGCGGGGGCGGGGGCGTGGGGGCGGGGCGGGCGGTGGGAGCGGGCGGGGAGGCGCGGTGTGGCGCGGGGGGGGGGCGGGGCGGCGTCGCTGGGGCGGGGTGGCGGGCTGGGTTCGGGGGCGCGCGCGGGGGCGGGGGGGGGCTTCGTGGCGGGGGGGGCTGGCGGGGGGCGAGCGTAGGGGGGGGGCGGGGGGCGGCGGGGGGGGCGGGGGGCGGGGGTTGCCGTGGGGGCGCTGGGTGAGGGGGGGGCGGGTGGTGGTGCGGGTGGGTTCGGGGGGTGGGTGGGCAGGGGGGTGGGGGGCGGGGGGGCGGGGGATGAGTGGGTAGTGGGGAGCGGGGAGGGGGGGGGGGGATTGGGTCCGGGGGTGCTGATGGCGGGTGCGGGGTGCGAGTGGGCGGGGTGGGCGGGAGAGGGGGAGAGTCGGGGGGGAGAGGAGGGGCGGGGGGTGGGGGGCGGTCTCGGAGGGGCGGGGTAGCGCGTGGGGGGGGGTGTCGGGGGGGTGGCTATGGGCGGGGAGGGTCTGCGGCTGCGGCGGTGCGGTTGCGCGTGTCGCTTGGGGGGGCGGCGGGGGGGAGCTGCAGGGGGTGGCGGGTCGGGGGGGGGGGGGGGGCGGGGGGGCCGGGGGAGGGGCGGGGCGCGGGTGGTGGGTGCGCGGGGGGGGGGAGGGGCGGGGGTGGGGGCGCGGGGAGGGGTGGGTGGGCGGGAGGGCGGCGCGGGGGGCGGCGGTGCGGTGTGGGGGGGGGGGCGCGGGCGTTGGTGCGTGCGCGGGGGGCTGGGGGATGGGGAGGTGGGACGGGAGAGTTGGCTGGTGCTGGCGGGGGCGGGCGGGGAGGGCGCGGGGCGGCGGGCGTCGGGGGTGTGCGCTGGGCGGCGGGGGGGTGGGGGGCGGGGGGGCGGCTGTGGGCGCGGCGGGGCGGAGTCGTGGGGGGGGGTGCGGCGTTCGGGTGGCGCGGAGGGGGGGCGTGCGATCGGGGCTGGTGGGGCGTGGAGGCTGTCTTCGGCGCGGGGCGGGGGGGGTGTGGGCTGGGGGGGGGCGGGGGGGTTGTTCGCGTGCGCGTGGGCGCGCGGCGGCGTGCGGGGGGGGGGGGGCTGTGTGGCCGGAGTGGGGGGTCTGGGGGGGAGGGTGTAGGTGGGCGCGCGGGGGCGGCGGTCGGGGGTCGCGCGTGGGGGGGGCGGGTCGGGGCGGGGCGGGGCGGGGGTGGGGGCGGGGGTGGATTCTGGGTTCTGGTGAGGGGGGGGGTGGGGCGTGCTGTTGCGCGGGCGTCGCGCGATCGGTGTGGGGGGACGTGCCGTGCTGTTCGCGCTGGGATGGTGTGGTGCTTGCGGTGTGTGTCCGGGAGTGCGCTGCGGGTCGGCGCGGGTCTTGCGGGGGTCGGGTAGTGGTTAGGGTCGCGGGCTCGTCGCGTCTGGCGTTCCGGGAGTTTTTGTGGGTCGGGGCGGCGTTGCGCTCTGCGGTCGGGGTCTGCTCGGGGAGCTGGTCGGGGCGCGGGGCGTGTCGCGTTTGTGGGCTCTGTTTTCGCGCGGGCGGTCGGCGGGGTATGTCGGGGGGCGGTCTTCTGTGTTGTGCGTTCTCTGGGGCTTTCTCGTGGCTTTTTTTTTGTTGGGCTCGACGTGTGTGGCTGGGCTGTCGTTGCGCGGCTTGCTCTCGGGGGTGTGTCGCGGCGGCGTGGGTGTGTCGTGGGGTTTGGCTCTGTCTGCTGGGTCGGGGGTGCTGCGTGTGGCGTGCTTTGTTCGGTTTGTTTGTGGAGGTGTGTTTTTGGCGGGTGTCTGTGTGTTCCTTCGTGCTGGGCTGGCTCTGCTGCTCGCTTTTTCGGCGGCGTCGGGGGTTTTGCGGGCTTCGGCGTGGGCGCGGGGGGCGCGGGCGCGGGTCGGCGGGCGTTGGCGGGGCGGCGCGCGCCGGCGCGCGGGCGCGGTGGGCGCGGGCGGCGGGGCGGGGCGCGCCGGGGGCGCGGCGGGGGCGGGTGGGGGCGGGGCGGGCGGGCGCCCGGCGGGGGCGGCGCGGCGGGCGCGGGGGGGGCGCGGCGGGTGGGCGGCGTGGGGGCGCGGCGGGCGGGGGGCCGCGGCGCGGGGCGGGCGGCGCCGGGTCGCGGCGGCGGGCGGGCGCGCGTCGCGCGCGGGGCGGGGGGCGCGCGCGGGCGCGCGGGGGGGGGCGGCGGGGCGCGCGGCGGGCGGCGCGGGGGGGGGGGGCGCTGCGGGGGTGCGGGGCGCGCGCGGGCCGCGCGCTTCGGGCGGGCGGGGGCGGGCGGGGGCGGGGGCGGGGGGGCGCCGCGGGCGGGCGGCCGGGCGGGGGGCGGGCGCCGGGCGCGGGCGGGGGGCGCGGGGCGGCGGTCGGGCGCGGGGCGCGGGCGCGGGCGCGGCGGGGCGCGGGGGTCGGGGCTCGCGCGGCGCGCGGGGGCGCGCGGGGCGCGCCCGGGGGGGCCGCGCTGGGCGGTCGGCGGCGGGGCGCGCGCGGGCGCGCCGGCGGCGCGGTGGGCGGGCGTCGCTCGCGGCGCTCGCGTCCGCGGCGCGGGGCGCGGGCTCGCGGGCGGGGCGGCGGCGCGGCGCGGGGCGGGGTCGCCGCGGCGCGTCGCGGCCCGCGCGGGCGGGGTCGGGGCGGGGCGGGCCGCGTCGGGCGGCGGGCGGGGGGGCGGCGCGGGGGGCGCCCGGCGGCGCGGGCGGGGGGCGCGGGGGGGCGGGGGCGGGGGGGCGTCGCGGGGGCGCGGGCGCGGCGGCGCGCCGGTGGGGGCGGCTGGGGGCGGGGGGTCGCGGCGGCGCGGCCCGCGGGCGGGGGGGCGGGGTGCGCCGGCGCGGGTCCGGGTCGCGGGGGGTCGCGGGGGGCGGCGGGCGGGCGCCGGCGCGCCGTGCCGGGCGGCCGCTGGGGGCTGCGGCGCGCGCGGGCGCGGCGGGGGGGGGGGGCGCGGGGGCGCGCGCGGCGCGGGCGGCTCGCGGTGGCGCGGGGGCGGGCGTGGTCGGGCGCGCGGGGGCTCCGGGCGGGGAGCGGCCGGCGCGGCCGCGGCGCGTCGGCGCGCGGGGCGCGGCCGGGGTGGGGGCGGGGGGCGGCGGGCGGGGGCGGGGCGCGCGGGGGGGGCGGGGGGGGGGCGGGGCGCGGCGGGGGTGCGGGGGGGTGGGGGGGGGGGGGGGGGGGCGCGGGGCTGCCGGCGCGGGGGGGGGGGGGGCGGGGCGGGGGGGGGGGGGGGCGGGGGGGGCGGGGGGGGGGCGGGGGGGGGGGCGGGGGGGGCGGGTGGGGCGGGGGGGGGGGGAGGGGGGCGGTGGGGGGGGGGGCGGGGGGGGGGCGGGGGGCGGGGGGGGGGGGGGGGTGGGGCGGGGGGGGGGGGGGGGGGCAGGCGGGGGGGGGGGGGGGGGCGGGGGGGTGGGGGGGGGGGTGGGGCGGGGGGGGGGGGGGGGGGGTGGGGGGCGGGGGGGGCGGCGGGGGGGGGGGGGGGGGGGGGGGGGGGGGGGGGGGGGGGGGGGCGGGGGGGGGGGGGCGGCGGGGCGGGGGCGGGTCGGGGGGGGGGGGGGTGGGGGGGGGGGGCGGGGGGGGGGGGGGGGGGGGGGGGCGGGCGGCGGGGGCAGGCCGGGGGGGGGGGGGGGGGGGCGGGGGGGGGGCGGGGGGGGGGGGGGGGGGGCGGGGGGGGGGGGGGGGCGGGGGGGGGGGGGCGGGGGCGGGGGGGGGGGGGGGGGGGGCGGGGGCGGGGGGGGGGGGGGGGCGGGGGGGGGGGGGGGCGGGGGGGGGGCGGGGGGGGGGGGGGGGCGGGGGGGGGGGGCGGGGCGGGGGGGGGCGGGGGGCGGGGGGGGGGGGGGGGGGGGGCGGGGGGGGGGGGGGGGGGGGGGGCGGGGGGGGCGGGGGGGGGGGCGGGGGGGGGGGGGGGGGGGGCGGGGGGGGCGGGGGGGGCGGGGCGGGGGGGGGGGGGGGGGGGGGGGGGGGGGCGGGGGGGGGGGGGCGGGGGGGGGCGGGGGGGGGGGGGGGCGGGGGGGGCGGGGGGCGGGGGGGGGGGGCTGGGGGTGGGGGGGGCGGGGGGGGGGGGGGGGGCGGGGGGCGGGGGGGGCGGGGCGCTGCGGCGGGGGGGGGGTCGCGGGCGCCGGGCCGGGGGGCGGGGGCGGCGCCGGGGCGTGGGGCGGGGCGGCGCGGGCGGCGGGCGCGGGCGCGCGTGGCGGTCGCGCGGCGGGGGCGGGCGCGCCGCGGCGCGTGCGGGCGGGCCCTCGGCGGCGGGGGCGCGGGCGGCGCGGGCGGGCGCGGGGGCGGTGCGGGGGGCCGTGCGCGGCGGGCCGGGCGCGCGGGCGGGCCGCCCGGGGGCGCGCCGGGCGCTCGCGGCGGGGGGGCGGCGGGGGCGGGGGGTCGGGGCGGCGGGCGGCGGGCGGGCGGCGCGGTGTGGGCGGCGGCGGGGGGCCCGGGGCGTGCGGGGGCGCCGGGGGGCGGCGGTGCGGCGGGTCGGCGGGGGCGGCGCGCGGCGGGGGCGCGTCGGGTGGGCGCGGGGGCGGGGGGCGGCGGTGGGGGGTGGGCGGGCGGGGGGGGGCGCGGGGGGTGCGGGTCGCGGCTGCGTCGGGCCGGGTCGGGGCGGTGGGGGGCGGGGGGGGCGGTGCGGCGTCGCGTGCGGGGGGCGCGCGCGGGGGTGGGCGGGCGCCGGGGCGCGGGCGGGCGGGGCGGCCGCCGCGGGCGCGCGGGGGTCCGTCGGGCGGCGGGTCGCGGGCGGGCGGGCGGCGTGGCGGGCCCGGGGGGCGGCGCGGCGGGGGCGCGCTCGGGCGCGGGCGGGGCGCCGGGGGCGCGGGTGGGCGCCCCGGCGCGGTCGGGGTGCGGGGCGCCGGGCCCGGCGGGCGCGCGGGCGGTCGGGGCGCGGTGGCGGGCGGGGCCGGGGGGGGCGCGGGGGCGGGGGCGGGCGGGCTCGCGGGCGCTGCGCGGCGTGGCGGGGGTTCGGCGGCGCGCGGGCGGGGGGCGGGGTGGTGGGGGCGGGGGCGCCGCGGGGGGCGTGGCGGGCGGGGGGTCGCGGGCGGCCGGGCGCGGCGCGCGGGGCGCTCGCGGGGCGGGGGCCGGGCGTGGGCGTGGCGGGGGGGGCGCGCGGCTGGGCGCGGGCTGGGGCGGCGCGTCGGCGCGGGGGCGCGGCGGCGGGGGGCGGTGCTGGCGGGGGGGGGCGGGGGGGGGGGCGCGGGCCGGGGGGCGCGCGGCGGGCGCGGGGGGGCGCGGCGGGGGGGCGCGGGGGCGGCGCTGGGGCGGGGTCGTCGGGGGCGGGCGGTCGGCGGTGCGCGGGGGGGGGTGGGCGCGGCGGCGCGCGTGCGCGGCGGGGCGCTGCGGCCGCGGGCGCGCCGGCGGGCGGCGGGGCGCGGGCGCGTGGGGCTGGGGGGGGCGGCCGCGGGCGGGCGGGGGGGGGGGGTGGGGCTCGGCGCGGGGGGCGGGGGGCGCGTGCGGGCGGGGCGGGTCTGGTGTGGCGGTCGGGCGCGCGCCGGGCGGCGGCGGCGGGCGGCGGCGCGGGGGGGCGTGCGGGGGTCGGCTGGCGGTGTGGGGCGCGGCGGGGTGCTGGCGGGGCGGGGGTCGGCGGCGCTGCGCGGGTTGGCGCGCGCGCGCGCGGGTGGGCGGCGTCGGCGGGGGGGGCGGGCTCCGCGGGCGCGGGCGCGGCGGGCGGTGCGGGCGGGCTCGCGGGCGGCGGGGCGGCGGGGGGGGCGGGGGCGGCGGGGCGGGGGCGCGGCGTCGCGGGGCGCGGGGTGGCGCGGCGGGGGGCGGGGTCCGGCGCCGGCGGTGCGGCGGGCGGGGCGCCGGCTGCGGGGGGGGGCGGCGGCGTGGGGGCGGGTCCGGCGGGCGCGGTGGTCGGTCGCGGCGTGTGGGGGCGGCGGGCTGCGGGCTGGGGGCGGCGGCAGCGCGGGCGCGCGGGGCGGGGTCGGGCGCTGCGGGCGCGTGGGCGGCGGGGCGCGGGGGCGCGCTGGGGCGCGCGCGGCTGCGGGGTGCGGCGGGGGCGTGGGCGGGCGGCGCGGGGCGGGGGCCGTCGGGGCCCGGGTGTCGGGCGGCGGTGGGCGGGGCTCCGCGGGCGGCCGGGGCGGCGGCGGCTCGGCTGGGGCGGCGGGCGCGCGGGCCGGCGGGGGGCCGCGCGGGGGCGCGGCGGTTGGGCGGTGGGCGGGGGGGTGGCGGCGCGGTCGGGGGCGGGGCGGCGCGGCGGGGGCGCGGCTGGCGGCGAGCGGTGGGGCGGCGCTCGGGCGTGGGGGGCTGTCGGCGGGGGCGTCGGGCGCGCGGCGCGGCGGGGCGCGGGGCGCGCAGCGGTGCGCTGGGGGCGGTGGGCTCGCGCGGGGGGGCTGTGCGCGGCGCGGCGGCGGTCTCGGGGGGCGGTCGGTGGCGGCGGGGCCGCCGGCGCGGCGGGGCGCTGGGGGGTGCGGGCGGGGGGGCGGGCGCCGCGGGCGTTGGCGGCGCTGGGCGTGGGGGCGGCGTGCGGCGCGGCGGTGCCGGGGGGCGCGTGGGCGCGGGGGGCGCCGGGGCGCGCGCGCCGCGCGTCGGGGCGCGGCGGGCGGCGGCGCGCTGGGGCGCGTGCTGCGCGGGCGGGGGCCGGGCGTCTCGGGGGGTGCGGGTCGGGGCGGGCGCGGCGCGGCCGCGGGCTGGGGCGCGGGGGCGGCGCGCGCGCTGGCGGGCGGCGGGGGCCTCGGTCGGCCGCGGGGCGCGCGGCGGCGTGGGGGCGCCGGCGTGGGCGGCGGGGGCGGGGCGGTGGCTGCGGGGTGGCGGCTGGCCGCGCGGGGGGCTGCGCGCGCGGGGCGCGGGGCGGCGCGCTGCGGGCGGGTCGCGCTGCGGGCTGCGGGGTCGGGGCGGCTGGGGCTGGGCGCGGCGCCGGGCTGCTGGGCGGGTGGGCGGGTCGGGGCCCGGCGGGGGGGGCGTGCGCGCGGCGGCGCGGGGTGCGTGCGGGCGGGCGCGTCGTCGGTCGCGGGCCGGCGGGGGCGCGCGGGGCGGGGGTCGCTCGGCGCGCGGGCGCGGTGCGCGGTCGGGCGCGGCGGTGCGCGTGGGGCGGCCTCGGCGCGGGGGGCGGGGGCGGCTCGGGGCGGCGCGGGCGCGCTGCGGGGCCGGTCGGGCCGGGGGCGGGCGGCGGGGCGGGGCGGCGGTCGGGGGCGCGGGGGGGGGGGTCGCGGCGGGGCGGGGCGGGTCGGTGGGGCGCGCGGCGCGGTGGGGGGGGGCGGGCCGGGGGGGCGCTCGGCCGGGGCCGCGGGCCGGGCGGGCGCGCGGGGGTGCGGGGGGCGTCGCGGCGCGGGGCTCGGCGGGGGGGGCGGCGCGCGGCGCGGCGCGGGTGGGCCGCGCTGCGCGTGGCTCGGGCGGGGCGGGGCGCGCGGGGGTGGGGGGGGGCGGGGCGCGCGGGGTGTGTCGGGCGTGGGCGTCGGCGCTGCCGTGGGGGGTGGGGGTCGCGGCGGGGCGGGCTGGGGGTGGCGCGGGTCGGGTGTGCGGGGGTGGGGCGCCGGTGCGGGCGGGGGGGCGGGGGCGGTGGGGGGCGGGCGTCGCTCGTCGCGGCGGCGGGCGGGCGCGCGGGGGCGGCGGTGGCGGGGCTCGCCGGGCCGTCGCGCGCGGGCGGGTGCGCGTCGCGCTGGGGCGGGCTCGGGGGCTCGGCGGGGTGGCGGGGGGGGCGCGGCGCGGGGGGGCGGGGCGTCGGGGTGCGCCGCGGGCGGGGCGCGCGCGGCGTCCGGGGGGTGGGGGCGGGCGGCGGGGGTCGGTGGGGCGGGGCGGGCGCGGGTCGGCCGGGGTCGGGGCGGGGGGGGGGCCGTCGCTCGGGGGGCGTGGCGGGGCGGCGGGGCGTGCGCGGGCTTGGGGCCGGGGGCGGCGGGGCGGGGCGTGGGGGGCGCGGTCGCTCTGCGCCGTGCGCGGCCGCGGGCGTGCGGGGCGGCGGCGGCGGCGGCTGCGGCCGCGGGCGCGTGCTCGGGGCGCGCGGGGGGGGGGCGGGCGCGCGGGGCGCGGCGGGGCGGGGGGCGGCTGGCGGGGGTCGCGTGCGGGGGGTGCGGGCGTCGGCGCGGGGGCCGGGGCGCGGGCGCCGTGGCTCGCGCGGCGGGGCCGGGCGCGTGGGCTGGCTGTGGGCGGGGGCGCGGCTGCGGGCGCGGCGGGGCGGGGGGGGGCGCGTCCGGTCGGGCGCGGTGGCGGCCGGGCCGGCGGTGGCTGGCGGGCGGCCGCCGGGCGGGGGGCGGGGCGGCGTTCGCCGGGGGCGGGCGGGCGCGGGCTGGCGGGGGCGGGGCGGGGCGCGGGTCCGCGGGCGGCGCGCGCGGCGGGCGGGGCGGGCGCTGGTGCGTCGCGGGGGGGTGCGGGGGGCGGGGCCGGCTCGGGCGGGGCGGGCGGCCGCGGCGGGGTGGTGCGGGCGCGGGCGGGGGGCGCGGCGGGGCGGGGCGGCGCGCGGGAGGTGGGCGCGCGGCGGCAGGCCCGCGGTCGGCGGGCCGGCGCGCGCCGGGCCGCGGGGGGGGGGCGCGCGCGGTCGGGCGGGGGGCGCGGGGGGGGGGCGGGCGGCGGGGCGCGCGGGTCGGGGGGGGGGGCGGGGCGGCGCGCGGGGGCGCGGGGCGGGCGGGTCGGGGGGGGGCGGGGGGCTGGCGTCGGGCGGCGTGGCCGGCGCGCGGCGGGCGGAGCGGGGGGGCGGGCGCGCGGGCGCGTCCGGCGGGGGGGGTCGCGGGGCGGGCGCGCGGCGGCGGGGGGCGCGGGCGGTCCGCGGGGCGGGGGGGCGTCCGGCGGGGGGGTGCGCGGCGCGGGCGCGCGGGGGGGGCGGGCGGCGGCGGGGGGCGGGCGGGTCGCGGGGGGGTCGCGCGGGGGCGGGGGGGGGCGGGGGTCGGGGGGGCGGGGGCTGGGCGGGGGCGCGGGGCGCGGCGGCGGCGGGCGGGCGGTGCGTCGGGCGCGTGCGCGGGCGGCGTCGCGGGGGGCGGGGGGGGCGGGCGGCGGGGGGCTGCGCGGGGCGCGGGGGGGGGGGCGGCGCGGGGGGGGGTCGCGCGGGGCGGGGGAGGTGGGGGGGGCGGCGCGGGGGGGGCGTGGCGTCGGGCGGGGGGGGCGGCGCGGCGGCGGGGGGCGGGGGGGGCGGGGGCCGTGGTCGGGGGGGCGCCGGGGCTCGCGGGGGGGCGCGCGGGCGTCGGGGGCGCGGCGGGGGGCGGGGGGGGGCGGGCGGGGGGCGGCGCGGCGCGGGGCGGTCGGGGCGCGCGCTGCGCCGGGGGGGCGCGGGGCGGGCGGCCCGGCGTGGCGGCGGGGGGCGGGGGGGGGGGTTCGCGGGGGCGGGGCGGGCGCGCGGGGGGGGGGTCGGGCCGGGGGGGGGGGGCGCGCGCGGCGGGGCGGGCGCGGGGCGCGGTCGGGGCGGGACGGGGCGGGGGGGCGGCGGTGCGGGGGCGGCGGGGGGGGCGGCGCGGGCGCCGGCCGCGGGGGTGGGCCGGGAGGGGGGCGGCGGGCGCGGCCGGGGGGGGGTCGCGGGGCGCGGGGGGCGCCGGGGCGGGCGGCGGTCGCACGGGGCGCGCGGGCGGGGGGGGCGCCGCGGGGGGGGCCGGGGGGGCGGGGAGGGGGCGGGCGGGCGGTCGGGGCGCGGGGCGGCGCGGCCGGGCGCGTGCGCGGGGCGGGGAGGTCGGCGGGGGCGGTCGGGGGGGGCGGGGGGGGGGGGGGGGGGGGGGGGGGGGGGCGGGGGGGGGGGGGCGGGGCGGGGGCGGGGGGGGGGGGCGGGGGGCGGGGGGGCGGGGCGGGGGGGGGGGGCGGGGGGGGGGGGGGGCGGGCGGGGGGGGGGGGCGGGGGGGGGGGGGGGGGGGGGGCGGGGGCGGGGGGGGGGGGGGGGGGCGGGGGGGGGGGGCGGGGGGCGGCGGGGGGGGGGGCGGGGGGGGGGCGGGGGGGCGGGGGGGGGGGGCGGGGGGCGGGGGGGGGGGGCGGGGGGGGCGGCGGGGGCGGGCGGGGGGGGGGGGGGGGGGCGGGGGGGGGGGGCGGGGCGGGGGGGGGGGGGGGCGGGGGGGGCGGGGCGGGGGGGGGGGGGGGGGGGGGGGGGGGGGGGCGGGGGGGGGCGGGGGCGGGGGGGGCGGGGGGGGCGGGCGGGGGGGGGGGGGGGCGGGGGGGGGGGCGGGGGGGGGGGGGGGCGGCGGGGGGGGCGGGGGGGGGGGGGGGCGGGGGGGCGGCGCGGGCGCGGGCGGGGGCTCGGCGCGGTGGGGCGGGCGGCGGGCGGGGGCGGGCGGGCGGGGCCGGCGGGGGGGCGGGGCGGGCGGGGTCGGGGCCGGGGGGGGCGGGCCGGGGGGGGCGGGGCGGCGCGGCGGGGGGGGGCGGGGGCGTCGGGCGCGGCCGGGGGGGTCGGGCGTGCGGGCGGGCGGGGGGGTCGCCGGGTCGGTGGGGCGCGGCGGGGGGGGGGGCGGCGGGCGGGGGCGCGCGTCGGGGGGCGGGCGTGCGCGGCGGCGCGCGGGGGCGGGGGCGGTGGGGGCCGGGTGTCCGGGCGGCGGCTGGCGGCGGGGGGGGGCTCGGGCGGCCGGCGGGGGGGCGGCGGGGCGCCGGGCGTCGGGGGGGGCCGGGGGCGCGTCGCGTGCGGGGGTGTGCGCGGGCGCGGCGGGGGGGGGGCCGGCGGGGGTGGCGGCGGGGGGCGCCGGGGGGGGCGGGGGCGTCGCTCGGCGGGCGCGCGCGGGGGGGCGCGCGGCGGGGGGGGGCGGGGGGGGGGGCGCGGCGGCGGGGGGGCCGTCGGGGCGGCGGGCGGCGCGTGGCGGGGGCGGCGCGTCGGCGCGCCGCGGCGGGCGGGTCGCGTCGGCGGCGGGCGGGCGCGGCCGGGGCGTGGGCGGCGGGGTGGGGGGCGGGCGTCGGGCGGCGGGGCGGGGCGGTCGCGGGGGGCGGCGCGGCGGGGGGGGCCGCTTGGCGGGCGGGGCGGGCGCGGGGGGTGCGCGGCGGGCGGGGGGGGGGCGCGCGGGCGCGCCGGCGGGGGGGGGCGGCGGCGCCGCGGGGGGGGGCGGGGGGGGGGGCGGCCGCGGCGGGCGGCGGGGCGGGGGGGGGCGGGCGGCGGGTCGGCGCGCGGGTGCGGCGGCGCGGGCGGGGGTGGCGTCGGGGGGGCGCGGGGGGGAGGCGGCGGGGTGGGCGCGGCGTGGGTGCGCGCGGGGGGGGGGCGGGGGCGGGGGGCGAGGCGCGGCGGGGGGCGGGGGGGGGGGGGGGGGGGGCCGGGGGGGGGCGGCGGGGGGGGGGGGCGGGGGGGGGGGGGGGGGCGGGGGGGCGGGGGGGGGGCGGGGGGGGGGCGGGGCGGGGGGGCGGGCGGGGGGGGGCGGGGGGGGGGGGGGGGGGGGGGGGGGGGGGGGCGGGTCGGGGCGGGGGGTGGGGGGGGCGGGGCGGGGGGGGGCGGGGGGGCGGGGGGGGGGGGGGCGTGGGGGGGCGGGGGGGGGGGGGGGGGGGGGGGGGGCGGCGGGGGGGGGGGGGGGGGGGGGGGCGGGCGGGGGGGGGCGGGCGGGGGGGGGGGGGCGGGGGGGGGGCGGGGGGGGGGGGGGGGGCCGGGGGGGGCGGGGGGGGGGGGGGGGGGGGGGGGCGGGGCGGGGGGGGGGGGGGGGGGGGGGGGAGGCGGGGGGGGGGGGGCGGGGGGGGGGCGGTGGGGCGGGGGGGGGGCGGGGCGGGGGGGGGGGGGGGGGGGGCGGGGGGGGGGCGGGGGGGGGGCGGGCGGCGCGCCGCTGCGCGGGGGCGGCGCGGTCGCGGGGGGGGGGCCGCGCGGGGGCCGGGGAGGGCGGGCGGCGCGGCGGGGGGGCCGGGGCGGTCGCTGGCGCGGGCGGGGTGGCGCGTGTGGCGCGCGGGTGGGGCTGGGGCGGGGGGGCGGGGCGGGGGGCGGCGCGGCGGGCGCGCGGTGGGGGGCCGCGAGGGCGGGCCGGGCGGGGGCGCGGGCGCGTCGCGGGGGGGGCGGGGGGGGCGGGGGGGTCGGCGGCGGCGCGCGGGGGCGGGGCGGGCCGCGGGCGCGCGCGGGGGGGGGCGGGGGGCGGTCCGCGCGGCGGGCGGGCGGGGGCGGCGGGCGGCGGGCGGCGGGGCGGGGTCGTGCGCGGGGCGGCGGGGCGGGCGGGCGCGGGGCGGGGCGGGGGCGCGCGCGGGTCGGGGGGGGGCGGGCGCGGGCGGGTCGGGGGGGGGTGGGCGGGGGCGGGGGGGCGGGGGCGCGGGGGGGCTGCTGGGGGGCGCGGCGCGGCGCGCGGGGGGCGCGGCGGGGCGGGGCGGCGCGGGGCGGCCGGGCGGGGCGGGCGGGGAGGCGCGGGGGGCCGGGCCGGGGGGGGCCGCGGTCGGCGGGCGGGTCGGGGCGGCGCGCGGCGGCCGGCGGCGGCCGGGGGGGGGCGCGGCCGGCTCGGTGCGGCGTGGGCGGTCGGGCGCGGGGCGGGGCGGCGGTCGGGCGCTCGGCGGGGGGCGGCGGGCCGGCGGCGGCGGGGGTGGGTCGGGCCGGCGCGCGCGGCGGCGGCGGGCGCGCGGGGGCGGGGCGGTGCGGGGCGCGGGCGGGCGGGCGCGCGGCGGCGCGGGGCGGAGGCCGCGGCGCGGGGGCGGGCGGGCGGGGCGGCGCGGCGGGGCGCGGTCGGCGGGCGAGGGCGGCGGTGGGGGCTCGGGGCGGGCGGGCGGGGCGGCGGCTGGGGCGGGGGCGCGGCGGCGGGGGCGGTGCGGGGCTGGGCGCGGGGCGCGGCGGGGCCGGCCGGAGGGGGCGGGGGGGGGCGCCGGGGGCCGTCGCGGCGGCGGGGGGCGGGGCTGCGGGCGGGCGGGGCGCGCGGGCGCGGGGTGGGGCTGGGCAGGGGCGCGGTGGCGCGGCGCGCGGGGGGTGTGGGGGGCGGCGGGTGCGGGCGGCGGGCTGCGGGCGCGCGGGGGGCGCGCGGGGCGCCGTGCGGCGGGTGGTCGGCGGGGGCCGGGGGGGGGCGGGCGCGGGCGTGGGGCGCGGGGGCGGGGCGGGCCGGGGGGGCGGGGCGCGGCGCGGGGTGCGGCCGGCGGGTGCCGGGCGGGCGCGCGTGGGCGGCGCGGGGTCGTCGGGGGGCGTGGCGCGGCCGCGGCGCGGGCCGGGGGGCGCGGGGCGGCGGGGGGGGGCCGCGGGGGGGCGCGCGCGCGGCGCCGTGGCCGGCGCGGGGGCGGCGGCGCGGGGGCGGCGGGGGGGCCGCGGCCGGGGCGGCGGGCGCGGCGCGGCGGGGCGGCCGGTCGCGCGGGGGGGGGGGGTCGGGGGGGCGGGGGGGGCGGGGCGGGGGGGGGGAGGGCGGGTGGGGGGGGGCGCCGGGGGGGGGGGGGGGGGGGCGGGGGGCCGGGGGGGGCGCGGGGCCGGGGGGGGGCCGGGGGGGGGGGCGCCGCGCGCGGGGGTGCCGGGGGGCGCGGTCGGTGGGGGGGCCGGGCGGCCGGGGCGGCTGGGGGTCGGGGGGCTGGCTCCGGGCGCGGGGGGCCCCGGGGGGGGGGGGGGGGCGGCGGGTCCCTCCCGGGGGGGGGGGGCGCTGGTCGGGGTCGCGTCGGGGGGCGGGTCGGGGCGGGTTGTTTTACCCTCCATGCCCCTGTCCCCGGCCCCGACCAAATTCATTATTTATAATATTACACCTTTGAAGTCAAGCGTCGTGAGGTGGAATAGTTGACAACGGATAGTGTTCCGCGTGATTGTACAATCTCTTTGATGTCATCAATATATTTGATCATTGTGTCCTCTTGCTCTCGTATCAAATCTTCTTTGGTGTAGCACAGTGCTGGTAATTGATGGTGGTACATTCTAAAGAGATGCCGAACCATTTAACATCTGTCTCAATCTTTGTGGCATAAGGTGTTGACCTCATCGTCTGTCTGATAACATCATTCTATACTCTGTCTCGGATAGTTAGTATGCAGCTCATCTCATGCATCTTATCTCGGGGTATTGAATTTGCGTAAGTGCGATTTTGATAATGTTCAAGTGTGCCGTAGGTAGCATAGGCATCATATGAATTTGCGATTTATTTTCTGTCGTTTGGCGACATAGGTATGTATGATGTTCAGGAGACAGGTAACAGTACAATTATGGTTTCAATGCGGTTATGTATACGATATGAGAGAAATTAATGGCACAAAAGGAAATCAGACAAGAGAATTACAAAAACTATACCAGTGCACTCGCCATCAAGCGAACCACTCCGACTCAGAGGTACGTAGTAATTACGTCCCTGTCAAGGACGAGAAGTCAACATTTAGTTCACTACACCGGATGTTTAGAAACGCTCTTAGCCATTCGGCTCTGATATTGTTAAGAGTGTTCTAGAGGAAACAGTAGAGGTGGAAGCATTCAAGAGGAAGTAAATGTTACATTTGTGTGGACAACATCAAGAGATGAATAGAGGGGAGTCTGTATGAAAACAATGTGACGATGTAGGATACAACTGTTGGAGATTCATTAACGCCGACTTTCAATGGGGAGATGGCAAGTGATAATGATAATCCGATAATTTTCTTCTGTAATATACATGCAGAAATATCCACCTATGGGGAATCCTTGGACGCCAATAAATCAATGTGTGAAATAGACACACGTATGTGATTGACACTATAGAATGGAAATATCTCCTTCAAAATAGTTTCCCACGGAAGCTACAATCCGTCGGAGACGTTTCCATCTATTTCTTGTAGCAGCGCTGGAAGACACCCATCGGAGGCATTTCTCCTGTCCAATGTAGCAGCGTTGGAAGCCTCCCCCAATCAGAGGCATTTCTCCTATCTATTGCAGCAGTGCTAGAAGCCACCACCGTCGGAGACATTTCTCCTGTCCACTGTAGCAGCGTTGGAAGCCATACACGTCTAAGACATTGTAGCAGTGCTGGAAAAACATTTCTACGATCCCGTGTAGACTATGATTGAAGACAACCATACAATCATCAAGTGCTGGACTGGAACAAGCATG
Organism: Cepaea nemoralis; assembly: GCA_014155875.1. NCBI lineage: Eukaryota > Metazoa > Mollusca > Gastropoda > Stylommatophora > Helicidae > Cepaea > Cepaea nemoralis. The sequence goes on from JACEFZ010006850.1 coordinate 17,659, forward strand.
TACCAATGCACTATAAAAACGCAAGAAAGTTGGCGTTGGAGACTCATTGACTACGACCTTCACTTAATGATGATGAAATCACAGTAGAGAAATACATGTTATGAATTTACAGACGTAAACACCTCAACTGCCCAAATTATTTAATATTCAGATACCGTTGAGAAATTGAAGAAAGACCAGCAGACAGGCGAGAAGGATATTTGGTGAAGCTGCCACAAGATGGGACCTACTGAAGTGAGAAAATTATAGAGGAATAATGTTACTGTCAGTTACTGTGAAAGTACTGAGCAGGATCATTTTGAAGAGACTAAGAGATGTCATTGAAAAACAACTAAGAGACGAACAGACAGGTTTTTGACCAAACAAATCCTATACTGACCAGATATCACATTGCCCATACTAATAGAACAAAATATCGAACTGAACGCATCACTTTATTCTTTATAATGGACATACATGTTAAGTATTTTCAGGCGGCTAATTAATCAAAAGGAAACCGCGGTGGCAGCAGTAGCTAGCCCGCTTCTCTATCGGCGAGATGGGCCTGTTTTCAATCCCTGTCGATGCGGATTTTAAAAATTGCACTGGGTTCCAATGTCGACGCAGAATAAAACGGTTATCAGGAAATGTCCTGGGAAGTAAATACGGCCAGTGTGATACTGACCACAGCACCATTGATGGTCAGAGATCTATGAACACAAATGGAGCTAACTCATATACAAAATACGCTTCACGAAAATGGTCATACATAGAGATGTGTCCCGCTATGTGTCTGTGAAATATTCAGTCAGTCCTAACTGATTCAGTGCCGAAGGATACTTTATCGCCAGATGTGACAACGCCTACTCTCCCTCTCATTTGGACAGAAGGCGATATATCGCGATCCAAGGGTCGTCTGTTCTGTTTGTTGCGTGCATCGTTCCGCACTGTCATGCTCAGTGGCTGAAGTTTACATGTTACTATTTGTTCATTTACTTTTTGTATACAATCCAACCTACTTTTTGTTTGAACGGATAACGTAATTAATGCTCAATCCTTTTCTTCTTCAGAACTTACCAAACTAAAGAAGCAGAAGAGACAATCATCCAAAGCTCCACACATCAATGAACAAAACAAACATAACAGGTGCAGCAATAGTAAACCTAGTATTATCAATTCCTTAACAAAAACAGCATCATAGATTTTTTTTAAACGATAACGCAACAACAGTCTCGTATCCAGTTACTTTGGCGATTTAACCGGACATGGAGCTATGTGTGTTTTTTTTAAGTAAAAAAAATTTAAAAAATAAAATACTGATTTTAGTAAAAATGAAATCTTTTGTACTATACTGATTGATTAGAAGGGTGGTGGGAGTGCGAGGAGGAGAGAGAGAGAGAGAGTGAGAGAGAGAGATGACGAGAGAGCAGAGAGAGATAGAGCAGAGAGCAGAGAGAGAGAGAGAGAGAGGGGGGGGAGAACGGAAAGAAGGAAATTGATAGGGACATATAAAAAGAAGGGTAGTCGGGAATGTAAGAAAGAGAAAAGACACACACACACACACACACACACACACACACACACACACACACAACCACACACACACACACAGAGACAGACACAGAGAGAGAGAGAGAGAGAGAGAGAGGCGAGAGAGAGAGAGAGAGAGAGGTGGCGGAAGAAAGGAGAGAAGGAAAGAGATATAGACATATTTATTAGTTAATCGACAGATCACTCTCATTGCACATCGAACCATTCAGTCAACAAGTGCTCGGATTCCCTCCTCAGCAAATCCCGTAGCGTGTAGCGGCTCACGACACCAGTTCTGTGTTGGTTTATTACTCTTCTTTGGCTTCCTGCGTAGTGTTCTTGTTTGGCCATACTTCTTTTAACTCGCAGCCGACCATGTTTGTAGATTCACAGTCATCACTTTGTTCTCGTAAATGACTTACTTCTCATAGAGCATTCATAGTGTCATGCTGGTCCATGGCTCGTCGCCTTCCACAGCAGCCCTATCTACACACAAGCTGTCAGCCTGCTCATTCATCTGTACTCCCGCATGCCCTGGCACGAAGACACAAAACTATCTTGCCAGCCGAGACCGACTCCCGAGACAGCAAACCACTCTCTCGCGACCCACCCTAACTCTCTCTCTGAGTCATACCATTGAGTCACTAGGGTACATGGCCGACTGAATGTTTGTGTCTCGAGCCATGTATTGCTGTACTTACGGCCTGACCTCATAGTCAGGCTGCTTGTGCAAACGCTCTCCCTCGCGCCGGTCAGTCCTGCCGGCGTAGCTTGAAAGCTCGTCGGTAGGCGTCCATGGTTTTGCTGTATCCTGTACCGGGAGGGCGCGCTTTAGCGATGCTACTCTTGGCTTGCGTGTGCGTGAACGTCTGTCTGGTCAGTCGCCATATGCATTGTGCGCTGTGAGGCTCAACCGTAAATCGGAGATCTGTCGCACTTCGACGAGCAACTTATCTTCTGTGGGCAGCTTCTCGCTCATATATGGGTTCGGTCTGTTCTGGCGGTCAGTCCGTCTTCGGCGAAGAAATCTGGTTTGATCCTATCAGTAATCATACGACTCTTTGCTGTCGCTACGTTGTGTCTTAAAACTGAAAACAAAAGGAATGTACGGAAGGGCCATTTGCACGAGACTCCAGGCTAGTGAGTCGATATATACACTCGCTAATCGCTACCTCGCTATAATAAAACTAAAGCGCAAGTCATCGTCTTCATCAAAAGATGCATGATGAATGGTCCTCGTCATCATGCCGGACGAATATCGCTTGTGGTTAAAGCAAAAGCACCAGAATCTTTCTTTACAATTCTCCCTCCGGCTCAGCCGTAAAAGCCATGACCTTCTCACTCGGGCGACGACCCGACCCATCTGTGTAAATGACAGCCTCACCTCTAAAGTATTCTCGAAGTTTAGAAAACACCTGTACATCCGCCTCCACAGCAGCTGGTTTCTTGTCTCCATTTCCTGTCTAGTTGGATGCACACTGAAAGGCAGCTTGTCTACCCACCGTCTCGCCAGTTCTAAGTTCTCAAGTGAACCACACCTGCTGAAGAATGTCTCGGCTGACCCATCCACACTTTCCTCTGTTTGCTGCCCTTTCCGCTTCTTAATTCTCTAGGCAGAGGGTGTTGTGTGTTTGCGTCGACTCTGAGGTGCGGCACGTGCTCGGCCAATTTGTAGTATTCTGCCTACATGGTTGGAAAATAATAAGAAGTACCTATTACAGAAGGAGCCAGTCGGAATGTTCTACCCGCGTTGGTGACTTGCGGATAAATTGAGCGGCGCTCAGAAGGCATAGCAAAACTACTGAGCGTTATCTTGCCAAGAAATCACATCCGCTGACAGATGCTGATGTTGACAGCGATGTCCTGTACAGGCTATGCGAATTATAAAATACATGTCGCGGAATGAAAGATAGAGAAATATAGAGAAGAGAGAGAGAGAGAGACAGAGAGAAGAGAGAGAGAGAGAGAGAGAGAGAGAGAGAGAGATCGATGAGAGAGAGAGAGAGAGAACAGGAGGAGATAGGAATTTGGAGAGGGGAGATAGGAGGAGATCGAGAACGGAAGGGAGAGAGAGGGAGAGAAGAGAGAGGGAGAGAGATAACGGGAGGGAGAGAGAGAACGGGAGGGAGAGAAAGAACAGGAGGGAGAGAGAGAGGGGGAGAGAGAACAGGAGGGAGAGAGAGAGAGAACAGGGGAGAGAGAGAGAACAGGGGGGAGAGAGAGAGACAGGAGTGAGAGAGAGGAGAAAGAGAACAGGAGGGAGAGAGAACAGAAGGGAGAGAGAGAGAAACAGGAGGGGGAGAGAGGGAGAGAGAGGGAGAGAGACAACAGAGGGAGAGAGAACATGAGGGAGAGAGAGAACAGGAGGGAGAGATACAACAGGATGGAGAGAGAGAGGGAGCAAGAACAGGAGGGAGAGAGTGAGAACAGGAGGGAGAGAGAGAACAGGAGGGAGAGAGTGAGAGAGAGAACAGCAGGGAGAAAGAGGGAGAGGGAGAGAGAGAACAGGAGGGAGAGAACAGGAGGGAGAGAGAGGGAGAGAACAGGAGGGAGAGAACAAGAGGGAGAGAGGGGGGAGAGAGAAAGGGAGAGGGAGAGAGAGACAGGGAAAGCGAGAGAACAGGAGGGAGGGAGAGACTGCCTTCCCAGAGAGACTATTCATCATGACTTTTGTGTGATTTTCCAAATAGATTCTTCATCATAACGTCCTGTCCATTGAGATGCAAACCAATGTTCATGCCATTGCCACGGCAGTGGCATGCATACTTTTTTATGTACTTGCTTTCAATCCCCAGTAGGGAAAATTTTTACCCCCACAAGGATGGTTCTGATTTGTTCTCATTGCACAGTGAATATATAATGAGATCTACAGAACATGTCAAGGATCTTGGTTGGTGGACATAAATAACTTATGCTTATGACACAGTCTTGACAGCAACAAGTCAGAAGGATCTACAGGAGATGATATAAATTGTGGTTGTAGACAGTGAAAAAAAATGGGCCTTAGTTCGAATAATAGAAAGACAAAAGTCACGGTGATATCAAAGAAACATTTTGTGCCTAAATGTACAATTGAAGTAAAAGACGTTACTTTTGAGCGGTAGTGCACAAATTCAGATATCTATTCTAGGCACATGGATAACATCAGATGGAAGATGCATCACTAAGAAAAAGAACAGAATAGGACAAGCAAAACTGCATTCTATCCAATGAAGAATGTTTTGTACAATAAGTCAGTCCTTGGAAGGTAGAAAAAGAGTTCTTGCACGTTACATAGAACATACGGCTGCGAATCCTGGTCAATTAGTAAAGAGGCGACAAAATCCTTGGAAGCCTTGGAGATGTGGTTTTATAGAAGAATGCTGAAAATTAATTGGACAGCCAAAATGAGCAGTCAGAAAATTTTAAGGGAATCTGAGTCGCAAAGACAATTATCACAAACATCAGAAAGAGGCAGTCATTGTTTTTTGGCCACATGAGAAGACAAAAACTTGAACATTTTTTACAACTAGAAATATTTGCTGAAAGAGAGATAGGGGAAGACAGCATAAGAAGGTTCTTCACAGTTATGTGTCATGGCACGGAAGGGAGTCATCACACATATTGATCCATGATGTTCGAGATCATAATTTGTGGAGAGGCATGATCACCTACACAAACCGGCAAGACACTGCATGATGGTTCTGTGGTTAACCCAGCATCACACAATAGGTACTAGTCATTTTCAAGTTTCTGGAAATTATCTGGAATAATTAGCTTTTTTTTGTTAAAAAAACACACACAAAAAAAGGAGTTAAAGCAGGACTTTATGCTACCAGGTTTGCCCTATGTCCACGGTCGTACAGTTGTACTTCTATGATCTCTTCCCACTCACTATTAATACTCTAAAATACTTATCGGATTAGGCTTTTGTCACTGTGTGCAAGACCAGCTTAGAATAATGTAACATTTAACCACTGTACAGACGGTGTGTTTGCCCGTCATTATTACAGAATTGCCAAGCTACTTATCGAGCAAGGCATTTCTGTATATATATTTCAGTATAAAGCCAGACACATACACTCTCTATACAACAGGAAAGGACTACAGCAGTTTATTACACACCAGTACACAAAAACCTACATAGTAGAGCAGTCTTTTTCGCCTTGTGATTACATTTCCTAGCTGACAATTTAGACATGCCTGCAGTGGAGTATGGGATCTGTCCCAATCTTTATTTGTACAAACTCTAAAGTCGTTTTACTTTAGTCCTCCCTGCACACAAGCAGGAGTTTGTAAGTAAACTAACCCTAGACCCTTTCTACAGCAGAGCGACACTGGATATACATGTTATCGCACATTTGTACAAACCTAATGGAACTCAACGAGTGACATGGCCAGTATCACCCCCGGCACCTTTGCTTTCCCCAACATGTCCTGGTATTCATTGCAGGCTAGGTTTACCTGGTAGCACAAGCCAATTTAAAGAAATGTCTACCTTGATGGGGGATTCAAACACATGGCCACTAGGCTGGAAGCCAATTTAAAGAAATGTCTACCTTGATGGGGGATTCAAACACATGGCCACTAGGCTGGAGCCATTTAAGAAATGTCTACCTTGATGGGGGATTCAAACACATGGCCACTAGGCTGGAAGCCAATTTAAGAAATGTCTACCTTGATGGGGGTTATCAAACACATGGCCACTAGGCTGAAGCCAATTAAAGAAATGTCTACCTGATGGGGGATTCAAACACATGGCCACTAGGCTGGAAGGCAATTTAAAGAAATGTCTACCTTGATGGGGGATTCAAACACATGGCCACTAGGCTGGAAGCCAATTTAAAGAAATGTCTACCTTGATGGGGGATTCAAACACATGGCCACTAGGCTGGAAGCCAATTTAAAGAAATGTCTACCTTGATGGTGATTCAAACCATGGCCACTAGGCTGGAAGCCAATTTAAAGAAATGTCTACCTTGATGGGGGATTCAAACACATGGCCACTAGGCTGGAAGCCCTATAAGAAATGTCTACCTTGATGGGGGATTCAAACACATGGCCACTAGGCTGGAAGCCAATTTAAAGAAATGTCTACCTTGATGGGGATTCAAACACATGGCCACTAGGCTGGAAGCCAATTTAAAGAAATGTCTACCTTGATGGGGGATTCAAACACATGGCCACTAGGCCGGAAGGCAAGCATGGTAGCCACTGTGAAAGAGTACAAGAGCCAAATATTCCACTCTGTATATGTATATATATATATATATATATATATACTATATATATATATCTATATATATATATATATATATATATATATATATATATATAAATATGTGAGAGAGTCTGTATGTCTGTGTATGTGCATGCATGTAATATGCATTGATACAATATAACAAAACAGATGAACCATAAACAGTTTCTATAAACAGACTGAACTTGTTAATTAAGTTAGAAGTTACATAGTAATAGAGAGCAAATGTGAGTGTTCACTCATAAATACATGATGAAATAGGTTGCATAGGCAAGGCACATAGTATACAATTAGTTTTATTTTCCACAATAATTCTGAACATAGAGGAAAGCCCACATTCCGACTCCTTGGTCATCAACATCTAATTTTAAATGACCCTTTTAAATTATAATCAAATTATGTACTGTTGTATTAAGAATAATTGTGAAATATGAAACCAGATGTAGTTTTCTTTGCCTCTTGGTCTTCTGGTCATGTGTTCGAATCACCATCACAGCAGATGTTTTGATCCAGCCTAACACAGGTACCAGGAAATGTCCAGAAAAATAAAGGTGGCCACCACGAAGAAGTCACAGGTTTGTATGGCATTAGGGAAGTATCTACAATAATGAGCAGGAACTCCTAGACAACATTAAATAAACAAGTGTGGAGAGCTCGATGCAGAACAGAACATATAATCTCAACAGCAGTAAATCGAGGTTACAACCAGATCCCTGATAGCTATATCAAACTACTTTGCATATTTTTCTCTACCCATCCGCAATCATTTTACCCAGTAATCATACAAGAAGTTAACAGTAGATTACTTAGGTGACCAAAAGTAATAAATTTACGTGCTCTCTTTCTTCCCCTTCTACTGTCCCACCCAACCAAAAACACATCTAGTTTGATTAAACAATGTTTTCTAACTAAATAACAATATAAATTATGTTTTAAGATTTGCTTTTTGTCCTGCAGTTTTTAACATATCAAGGTTAACAATGTTTCCCGCTATCATCGTAATTACTTTTCATGCTCACAGAAAACCTAGACATGCATAATTTATCTTTGCTACAATATTACATCTGATCATTAGTAAAGTACAACCTATTATATATAAAATTAAACAGAAGTAGATGGACACTGCAGATCTGTTCATGGTTTCGGAATATTTTATATTTAAAGAGTTTTTTTTTTTTAATTAAAAAATTTGCAAATGTTAAAATAATTTGAATATCTGCATAACAATTTCCAAATTATCCCATAATGTGTACCAGACCCAGCATTGCAATTATACAGAAACAGCAAAGTGCATGGGACATCTTATGAGAATAAAGTTCAATTAGCTAAACTGTGTGCCTAACATCCAAGACAATTTGGATACAGTGCTTTAGGAAGACCAAGGAGCAGACGGACAGACTCTATCAAGTGTATACTACACAAAAACAAACTCAACAGTACATGTGACATGTTTGGCTCAAAATTAAACATTTTAATTGTCCACTACACTTAACAGCAAATGAGACCATGTCATCATCTATATCTTCTTCTGCCCTTTATCCCTCACTGGAGTATAGCCCTCAACCAACTCACCCTAAACCTATCTTTCACTATCTCATGTAGCTCTGTACATGTCCTTCTGTCTCTAATTCTCTTTACCGTGTGTTTTTGGGTCTTCCTCTATTCATGTGCCCTGTGGGTTCCAGTCAATGACTTTCATCACTGGTTGGATTTTATGGCAAAATTTGTCCACAGGATGAAGTAGCCAGCCCAATCCAACCCTCCTCAGTCACCTGTTACGACATGATGGTGGGTTACAGTGTTCTTACTCTTTGCTTCCTTTACAGGCCCTGGTAACATACAGGAGAGTCCCATCGCCTTTATGAAGATAGATTTTTAAAACAAGTCTTAAAAGTCGAGAGGTTTGACTTCATTGCGCCAGGTTTTATCCCATACGGCTCGGTCTCTTTGAGCAGGGCGGGAAAGCATCACCAAAGTACAAACTCCATAGCTCCAGCGATGGCCCCCCAGGAGTCACCAAGAAAAATGCACTCGTAACCCGAAAGACGTAGCCAGGAAGAAAACCCATAACCTTCAGAGCATGAGGCAGACAGCTTGACCACTTCGCCACGAAGACTCCCTTGGAGATAGATAATAGATAGGCAGGCAGAGAGACAGACAGACAGACGCACTAAAGCCAATGATAAAATATTATGACAGTATGATCTAACAACTATACCACCAGATCACCAGTCGTGGATCGGTGAATCATAGTGTACTAGGCACTTTCAAAGAGGTAGTTTGCCATTGCTTTCCTCTATGGCAGTGACCATACTGGCCGGATGACTGCAACCATTGTCTCTCGAAAGAGATCCTCTGCCTGCCGTCGCGAAACTCGAGACCATAACCAACAAATATCTGTCGGCTACCCTCAAAATTTCATCCACCACAATAACCGAACACAAAATAACATAACATAATCCACAGGAAAACACTATACACTTGAAATCCCCAGGAAATCCACCTTTCACACCACATTAATCACCTGCCGCACTCGAAGCAATTTGTCTATGTATATCACTTTGTAACTGGCTGACCACACCATCATGAGAAGACTTGCATTGTCTCCTCTTACTCCGCCTCATACTGTTAAATGAATTTCCCTGCTGGTCACAGGTAACAAAATTGCTATCAAAAGCTACAACAGTGCCCACCTGGGCGGCTGGGGTTGATCCTTTAGAAGTTTAATGGAGCATTTTCAACCAACTGTGACCACATCTTTAATGTAACACTTTCAATAAATTGCGACACCGTACACATGTCTTTTACTGTTGTCTGTAGTTTCCCTTTAGTTGCATATAGCACAGCTGTGAGTTTATTATTGTATGATTGCGAGACATATCTTTTCCCACTTGCAGTACAGAGAACAGCCCTGTGAAACTTGCTTAGCACTTTAATCATGTAATCTATATGTGCGCAGTGGTGAATAAATGAAGCTCATTTAACTCACAATCTAAAATTCATTCCTCACATTACAACTGAATATTGTTAAAAATCACAGTTATACACCGTCACATGGAACAGCCCAACTATAATGGGTAAGAGATGGCGGCAGAAAATGTGTATTTCAGAGGAGGCAAGCTGTTTGCTTTAGCTGGTAGAAACTAAAAACATTTTTGACCACAGCTGACAGACATAAAAAGTTCCATTTTTGCCAGTGACTCGCCCAAACACACAAGTCTTCCAAGTGAGGAAGGTACATATTCCTCTCAGTTGATAAAGCTTCCCTATCACTGCTAGACCTGTAATAAAAAATAATACAAGCAAAAATGCATGAAATAATGCTGAGAGTTAAATGAACCTGTTCATATAATGAATGTACATTATAAATTATCCAAAAAGCAAGCTAGTCAACTTATAACAGTGTGACTGTTATGGATTTGCATGACTAAAGGTCGGGGTTCCAAAAAATTAGGCAGTGCATAAGTGAGCACTGTTGCTTGATGATGCGATAAGCGTGTCGTAGGAGACAACAAGTTAGATACGGCACATTAGCCTTTTTATCATCGTCTCGATCGGCAGCATAAAAATTACATCTGGCTAGATTAAGTTGAATGCTGAAAACTTTTAAAAATCCCTTGCCTTTTTGTAATTGTAACCATGGCTTGTACCCTGTGGCCATATTGATCAGCTGCCCTTTTTTATATGAAGTATCAATAAACGAAATGAAACCGGACATTGCCTGCGTTTAGATTCATCATTTGAATTTGAGAAGTTAAGAAGTTGCTGCGTGAAAAGTTCCATAATGCTTCTATTACCACTATACGTCACGTCTTTTGGCCCCCCCCCCTCCCCCCCCCCCCCCCCCCCCCCCCTGCAGACTGGCCATAATGGTTGGCGACTCTGCTAAAGGGGGTGATAAAATTGTTGCCTTCAAGACCAGGATTCTGAACTGGTGTCGTCGCAGAGAAAATTTCAGCAAAGTCAGGCTCGAGATGGCAGGCTTGTTTACCACTGCCTGTTAGAAGAACCCAAACAGAAGCGGCAGTTTTGTTTACCACTGCCTGTTAGAAGAACCCAAACAGAAGCGGCAGTTTTGTTCACCACTGCCTGTTAGAAGAACCCAAACAGAAGCGGCAGTTTTGTTTACCACTGCCTGTTAGAAGAACCCAAACAGAAGTGGCAGTTTTGTTTACCATTGCCTGTTAGAAGAACCCAAACAGAAGCGGCAGTTTTGTTTACCACTCGCCTGTTAGAAGAACCCAAACGGGGCAGTTCCGTTTACCACTGCTATCCATTTGAAGCCCGACCAGGGGTGGCTGAGATCGTATATTCAACCCACCCATTTGAAGCCCGACCAGGGGTGGCTGAGATCGCTTATTCAACCCATTTGTTTGAAGCCCGACCAGGGGTGGCTGAGATCACTTATTCAACCAATTTGAAGCCCGACCAGGGGTGGCAGAACACGTAATTTTCAAGTGCAGAACCAAAGTCGCCTAATATTGTTTTTCACTCAATGACCTGGAAATTTCTCAGTGGAACAGCGACCATCAGGGAACCAGAGTACTGGGCTGGTAAAGATTATTTTAAAACTTGTTTTAGTATAAAACTAATAGAAGAAGTAACTTTGATATATTGTATTATTGTATTTGTAATGGATGCTCAAGATATCTCACTGGGACATGTAGAAGGGAATATGAAAGGTTTAAGCAGAGATTTGGGAAGTGTGACCATGTGGCTGGAGGAATTGAAAGGGGCAGTCAGTGAGGTGGCATGTTTTGTGAATTGGTTGCAGAGAAGAACGATGGAGCAAGAGACTTATAGATTTAATGCCAGATATAATGGTGTAAGAAAGAATAACTGAGGACGGCCAGTAGTTAATGAAGACAGAAGTATTTATAGAAGTAGTTACGTTGAACCAAGACCAGATGTGACTGGGGTAAGGGGCGGCGAAAGGAGAAGCAATCAGGAAAGGTTGGGGTTGTATAATTATCAAAGATACAGAAATGTGCCCAAGAAAAACCTTCCCAGGAAACAATGACCCTCTTATAGTGCGACCGCTAGAGAGTTGCGTGATGATTGAGAAAAGACAGAGGCGATATTTAAATGCAGGTGAAAGAGGGACAAGGATGAACACATAAACAGGAGTCTCAGTGCCCGTTAAAGTAGTTGCAACTGTTGGTGTTGACACGAAAAGAAGACTTGTATAGAGAAATAGACCAGGGGACACAGACGCAGATAGTTGATGTGGTAGAAAAGAACACTCAGACCCAAACAGATACAGTAGAAAAGAAAACGGAAGTACAACCAACTAAGAAAATAGCAAAATGAAGTCAAACCAAGATAGTAGAAATTATAGAACCAGCTCAAGTGAAATTAGAAAAGGTCGATCCAGTTAAAATTAAGGAGACAATCCATGCGGGGAATAGACAGGTACAGACGAGAAACACCAGAAAGAAAATTTGAAAAAGTGCTACGGCTAGGTCTGCAACAAGTTTGTTAGTAAATGTAGGAGATGATACGACAGATGTATCAGACTTTTCAGAATGGGACATTGAATATATCTCTGACCGGACCATGGAAGGTAGCGGTAGAAATAAGAAAAATGTCAGGTGTGCAAGTTCCGACTATAGAGATGTTGTTTCCTCGTCTGGAATAATAGACAGTAAACAGGCTAACCGAATATTATTTAGTGAATTATCGGAGGACGAAACAGGAAAGTACAAGAGATATGGTGGGCATGTAGACACGGTAAAGGGGCAAACATCAAAAAGTAATAAAAGGAAGAATACTGTAAGAAGAAAGGTCCTAGGGAGATGGCAGGAATAGAGATCACCACGGGCTGTACAGAGGACAACGGGCGCAAGATCAAAGAGTATATGATGTTGAGACCGCATTTTTTTTCTCCAGATAGCTACAAATATTAAAACGGCACAGGAGTAGGATACACGTGAGGATTGGAGTACACTGTGTTGATTGCGGTTGGAGTAATCCAAGGTTTGATGTGAGTTACTGTCTAAAATAGACAGACTGAGATTATTTTGTGGTATCACATTAGGTGGTATACGGTGTATAGTACTAGTATAGCTCAATTGGTGTGTTTAGTGCAGAGTAAATTAAAGAGTAAGGAAGAATCACAGCAGGTGATGTGTAATTTTGGTAGCTGGTATAGCACCGTCTTGTGTTATGTAATTTGTTCTTGTGTATAGAAGAGTGAGAGAAGTGATACGTGAATTAGTTCTTGAATTGTGATAGATTGGGCAGTGAGGCTGTTATAGCGTGAGAATAGTGTGAGTAAAGAGACAAGATAGAAGATGTAGAAAGAAAGTTCAATTGCTTTTCCGAGAAGACAAAGTGTTGAGTATCGGAGTGATCTCTCTGGTTGTGTTATAGATACGCAGAGAGTGTCCTTGCAGATATAGAGTGCATACTGTGGACAACCCTGTGTTCGTTGTGGTGATTAGAGAGTGAATAATTTGGAGTTGGAAATGTCTTCTGTCTGGAATGCACGGATAGTACTATGTGATGGTCATAATAATGGAGCAGTAGGGTGGCTGATATAGCTCAGAGTTGGAGCAGTGAGAAGTGGGATTTTGTAAGTACCACTAGAAAGAATGCATTGTCTGAGTGAGTATAATATACGCGTGCTGAAAGGAGAAGGGTCGTTCACTGTCCATGGTACGTTAAGTGGCTAAGGAGGCTTATAGTACGTCAAGAATGTTGAATTAATGTTTAATTTCTTTCTTTTGAGCAACAGTGTCTGCACGTTGGGTTGCGATGCGAGAAAAGTGACTGGAGAGATGATGCCTGGGTTTCTACCGAATGTGAAGGACAGCGAGTGCGTGATGAGGAAGTGCTCAAAGTGTCTCGTGGGATTGAGGTTTGTGATGATTGTCTTCAGGATAATGAGTATAAGGAGCGGAAGTGCGAATGACCACTACGAATGTCGGTGTTGAATGGAAGATAAGAGGTTAAGGGAAGCTGGTGAGGAATTGAGTAGTCTGTGAAACTAACCAGCTGAGCATGAGTGTGCTATGAAGAGAAGATTGTGACAAGAATAATTTTAAAAGTGATGGTTGAATATGCGAGTATCTGTTGTTGGTGATGGTGATAAAGTAAGCCCGGTGATTGCGTGGAAGGCAGAAGTGAATAAACCTGAGTAAAGAAGCATGTTAGAATGGAAGATGTACGAAAGAGGAAGTAACAGAGAATGATGGGTTGGGTTGAGTGAATGAGTGATTGAAGTGGAAGGGGTTGATGAACTTCCAAGAAATCTTTTGCATTGAAATGGTCACTTAGTTGGTGATTTATTTGGTATATGATTAGGCCTGTGAGATTTTGGGTTGTAGGGTACCATGTATGTATAAGTAACAGAAAAAAGCCTGATTTATTGTCATGTTTTCTTAGTTTATGTTTCAAATACTATGATGTTGCCATGATTTTGTTTTTATAGTGACTACATATCAGTGTATTTTGTTTAACATAAAGTGTGGGATAGACGCTGTCCGTATAAGCGACAGATTTTGTAGGGGGGAAATGTGTTGTGTCTTTAATTGTGGTCTCCATTCACATTTGAAACATTTGATGTTAGCATAGTAGTTTTGCCAGTTGTTTTGAGTTATGAATTATAAGTGTGAGATACACTGTCCGTAAAAGTGACAGAATTGAGAGAAGGTATTTAGGATTGAGTTATCGTTGATTAGTTCTTAGATTTAATTCTTAATATTGTTACCTTGTGTTTTTTTTTTTTTGATAGAGTGTTGCATTTTCATTTATGTTGAGGTCGTGAGAGTGGAGTAAAATACATTACAACCGGAGAGTGTCTGTAATGTTGGTCTTAGGATGTAAGAGGTGATGTCCATAATGAATGGACATGTTAATGGTGTCCTGGGGTTTTTGTGGATAACATTGCAACTTGAGGTCACTATAGGTTGAAGTTATGTTCAGAGCCATGATATTAGATGTTTTGAGATGTCCATACTGAATGGACATGTTAATAGAGTCCTCGGGTTTTTGTGGATAACATTGCAACGTGAGGTCACTATAGGTTTAAGTGACGTTCAAAGCCATAATGTAGCTGTTTTAAGATGTCCATAATGAATGGACTTATTAGTATTATCGGAGTATTGTAGATGACATTACCGATATGAAGTGACCAAGGTATAAGAGGATTATATTGTGATTGGTTTTTTCAAAGACTTTTTACAAAAAGTCTCAAGGGGACAATGGAGGATAAAATGGAACAAGAGAGAGTGAGATTTTTGTTGTGAGAAATACTTCTTCTTTCTTTCTTCCTAAGGTGGCCTCAGGTCTCTTTCTTTCTATTCTTGGGTGTGTGTGTGTGTGTGTGTGTGTGTGTGTGTGTGTGTGTGTGTGTGTGTGTTGTGTGTGTGTGTGTGTGTGTGTGTGTGTGTGTTGTGTGTGTGTGTGTGTGTGTGTGTGTGGTGTGTGTGTGTGTGTGTGTGTGTGTGTGTGTGTGTGTGTGTGTGTGTGTGTGTGTGTGTGTGTGTGTGTGTGTGTGTGTGTGTGTGTGTGTGTGTGTGTGTGTGTGTGTGTGTGTGTGTGTGTGTGTGTGTGTGTGTGTGTGTGTGTGTGTGTGTGTGTGTGTGTGTGTGTGTGTGTGTGGTGTGTGTGTGTGTGTGTGTGTGTGGTGTGTGTGTGTGTGTGTGTGTGTGTGTGTGTGTGTGTGGTTGTGTGTGTGTGTGTGTGTGTGTGTGTGTGTGTGTGTGGTGTGTGTGTGTGTGTGGTGTGTGTGTGTGTGTGTGTGTGTGTGTGTGTGTGTGTGTGTGTGTGTGTGTGTGTGTGTGTGTGTGTGTGTGTGTGTGTGTGTGTGTGTGTGTGTGTGTGTGGTGTGTGTGTGTGTGTGGTGTGTGTGTGTGTGTGTGTGTGTGTGTGTGTGTGTGTGTGTGTGTTGTGTGTGTGTGTGTGTTGTGTGTGTGTGTGTGTGTGTGTGTGTGTGTGTGTGTGTGTGTGTGTGTGTGTGTGGTGTGTGTGTGTGTGTGTGTGTGTGTGTGTGGTGTGTGTGTGTGTGTGTGTGTGTGTGTGTGTGTGTGTGTGTGTGTGTGTGTGTTGTGTGTGTGTGTGTGTGTGTGTGTGTGTGTGTGTGTGTGTGTGTGTGTGTGTGGTGTGTGTGTGTGTGTGGTGTGTGTGTGTGTGTGTGTGTGTGTGTGTGTGTGTGTGTGTGTGTGTGTGTGTGTGTGTGGTGTGTGTGTGTGTGTGTGTGTGTGTGTGTGTGTGTGTGTGTGTGTGTGTGTGTGTGTTTTTTGTTTCAAGAATGTCATGGTGTATTTTTAATATGTACTGATGATGGTGTAAGTGTAAGAATTGTAATGTTTGAAATTGGTCATAAGTGATTTTGTTGCATACCTGTAAAGATGATGCAAAAGGGTAAGGGTAATATTTGAATATTCATGAGGTCATTAATGGAAGGTGATCATGTGGAAATCAAATCAAATCAAATCAAATCAACTTTATTAGGGTCACAGATTGGGCACGCAGGCCCGTCTTACATTCGGCCCTTCCAATCACTCGTCTTTCGTTCATCAATAGCATTATACATTTACATAGGAAGACAAATAAACATTGTGAAATGAATGTTGTAAACATAAACAAGGCTAATTACCACGTTATGAGGTCCATCTCCCACCTATCCATACATCACCCCACCCACACCTACCCACATATACGCACACGAAGAGACACATACATACCCCACCAACCGACCCATCCCCTCCCGCACATCCCCCACCCACACACACTGCCCTCACCTGATCCCCCAACCAAAACACACTCGCCACCCACAAACATTCCCCCACCAACCCACACATCCCACGCCCATCCACATCCTAACCCACACATCTTCTCCCCACCCACACCTCAAATCACCCATCCTCCAGCCACATCTCCATCGACCACATATTTCCCACCCACGCACACAATCCCCCACCAACCCACACATCGCACATCCACTCACACATCCCCAAACCATACACACACACACACATTCCCACCAACTGACATGTCCCTACCCCCCCCCCCCCACACATCTCCCTAACCACCTATACATCCCCAATCCACTCACACACCCCCACCACCCACCCACCCACACATGCCTTAACCCAATCCCCCACCACACATTCCCTCACTCGCACATCACATACACCCCCTACCATGCAATATTCCCAACCCACGCACCACACACACACACATATCCCTCACCAACACATCCCCACTTACACACCACACAGAAACAAGGATGAAGTGTAGCAATGGGTGATAGTTGGGTGTTGCTGTAGTCAGAAGCGGATCGCTCATGAATGACTATAGAATGCATAGCCGAAGAAGAAGTGACATATGTATATAATACGAAGAAGAGCCAGTGCAATTGAGGCGAAGGTTGATTCCTTTGAAGGGCAGAAATATGGAGATTTATATGATGGATTATTGACTCTGGTATTGCATAGATAATTATATTTTTTAGAGAGCTGCCTATGGGTATGTTATAATATTAGAAGAATTTTTTTTTTTTTATTGATTAGTAGTTAGAAATATTTGCAGAGTTGAGTGTTTAGTAAATTAGAGTTGAAAAAAAGAAAAATAGGTTTTGTTTTAAGACTTTTTAGAAAAAGCCTCAGAATAAGGAAGGGAGAAATCTATAACAGTGTGACTGTTATGGATTTGCACGGCTAAAGGTCGGGGTTCCAAAAGCAAAGCATGGCACTTACTGTGCAAGGTAAAAATTAGGCAGTGCACGGATGAGCACTGTCGCTTGATGATGCGATAAGCGTGTCGTAGGAGACGACAAGACGACATTAGCCTTTTTACCATCATCTCAATCGGCAGCATAAAAATTACATCTGGCTAGATTAAGTTGAACGCTGAAAACTTTTTAAAAGCCCTTGCCTTTTTGTAATTGTAACCATGGCTTGTACCATTTTGTGGCCATATTGATTAGCTGCCCTTTTTTATATGAAGGATCAATAAACGAAATGAAACCGGACATTGCCTGCGTTTAGATTCATCATTTGAATTTGAGAAGTTAAGAAGTTGCTACGTGAAGAGTTCCATAATGCTTCTACTACCACTATACGTCACGTCTTTGCCCCCCCCCCCCCCCCTTGCAGATGGCCATAATGGTTGGCGATTCTGCTAAAAACTGTTAATCTGTAAATAACATTTAGTAGTGCTACTAAAAAAAAAACTTTTTTCATCGTTTGTACCATTTCTCGTGTAGCAAGAGGACTTTATAAGGGCCATGGATTAAAGGTCACTTGTCCTAGAGCAGTCACCATGCAGCGTACAGACTAAACATTTTATTTCACTACTGATTGGTGACGTAACAAAAGTGCATACTTAAAGGATAATAGGAAAAGAAATAATTTTTTATGCGATAAATAGTGGCAATTTCAGACTTAATTAACATTTATATCGTAAAATTAAACAAATCAAATAGTTTCCATAAATGTATACATATATTTTTACTGCTAGTGTTTGGTTATCCTTTAAAGTACTGGAGTATATATGAAATACCATGAAGGTCTCAGTGACTAGCTTGCTTGCCTTGTGCCTGACGGTCATGTGTTCAAATCCCCATCAAGAGAGATTTTTAAAATTGTCCTGGTCTCCTAGTTTGACCCAGCCTAAAGTAGGGACTAGGAAATGTCCTGGGAAGTAAAGGCAGCTGGCATGATACTAAGAGTGCTGATTGTTCTATAAACATATGGGGCTAGCACCATATACTCTATACACTTGAAGCCATGTGAAACGTTTGTTTAACGTAAACGTTCAGTGTAAACATTTCCATCTACTCATCTTCTATTTATCACATAGTTTCATTGCCCAGAGAATGCATAAACTTATTCTTCATCCATTTTTTATAGATATCTTTAGTAAACAGTAAGAAAGAAGATGCACATCTCCATTTTATATGACTAACTTGATTTATCTCATTCACTCTGTTCTCTGCCAGCCTCCCTGGCCTAGGGGTTAATGTCTTTCTCCGTAATCCCATATATTCTCGTGAGTAACGTAACCTGTGAGAGAATTGGTAGCGGTTATCGCCGTGTTGGTAACTCACTGGGCATGTGAGCAGGCCGATCAGAAAGCAATGGCAAACTACTGAGCATAATCTTGCCTAGTACATCAACAGCAGCTGAAAAATGCTGATGTTGTCTGCAACGTCCTGTAAGAGATATGCAACACACACGCACACACACACACACACTGTTCTCTGTGTTTCTCTGCTGTTATGCTACTCTTTATTACAATCCTATGTATATGCATTGTATCACACGTCGATTTTGATTGTACCATGATCTGCTAATGCCATTAGAAACTCTCACACAGTGGAAACATCCACAATGAACTCCCCCTAGGTTTATTCAAGGTGTACGCCAAAATACTTGTCTCTGTTCTGCATATGTTGGACACTTCTGCAACAAATGGTTAGCTGTCATATTACCAGTTCCTCAGTTACATTCATCAAAATCTCCTATCTTTAGTTTAGTAAACATGTAGTATATCAGCCTGTTGTAGCCTGTCCATAGTCTGAAGACTAACTTTTTTTGAAGGGTTGAGCTGGTAAAATACATAATCTTTCTGGTGACCTGGAAGCTCTGATTTCCACTTGGTTCTATATTTCTTCATATAAATCTCTTGGCCTCATCATAGGTTATGGCTATACATGCTAAGGTAGTCTTCCACCTTCCTTTGCTAATCTGTCAGCCTCTTCATTACCATTTATATTGCAATGAGAATGAACCCATTGTATTACAACCCTTTTTGTATTTCAGGCATAGTTCATATAGTGCTGCCCTTAACTCTGCTAGTTCTGTACTGTTTCTGCTCTTCAGTATGAAAAAAGGTCGCTTAAAAGTCGACAGGGTCGACTTCATTGCACCTGGTTTTATCCCATATGGCTCGGTCTCTTTCCGCAGCGCGTCAGAGCGCAGCGCAGAGTGTCATGCATCACAGCCAAATCAAATATTATTAATTTAGCTGTGAAAAAACTACACACACACAAATTAATTTGCATGTAGACAACACTACACATGGATGTAGTATGTAATCTTGCTAACTTATTACTTTTTTTTAAAATGTTTTTATTTTTCCTTTCTAATAAATTCATGCCGGCTTCGTGGCTTTGAGGTTATGACTTTTCTCCGTAATCTCATATACTCTCGTGGGTAACGTGATGACGGTGAGAATCAGCAGTGGTTCGAATCGCATCGGTAACTTACGGGGTATGTGAGCCGGCCGCTCAAAAAGCAATGGCAAACTACTGAGTGTAATCTTGCCAAGAAATCAACATACAGCTGAAAGATGCTGGTGTTGACAGCAATGTCCTGTAAAGGATATGCAAAAAAACAAAAACAAAAAGTAAATTCATACAATACGACGTAAGCTTAAAACAATGCGTATTTCCACTTAGGATGGGAATGGTATAGAGACTTGAATAAGCTGGATGGATTACATTTTTGGGCACTCTTCTGAATAACGGTCCTAAATTATTTAGAGTAAAAAGTATCCCTTACAGGGCCTCATTAGTTGATATTGTCGATCACTTCCGGTTCAATGTGACGTGGACTGCTAGACCGATCGATGGATGCAATAAATGTTTCCAGGGCGTCCTGACTGTCGTCGGAGTGTATATCTATTTCCACATATAACTGATAGGTATACACTCTGATGACTGTGAGGGCCCTCCGGGCCCAAAAACATTTATTGTATCCATCGATCGATCTAGCAGTCCACGTCACACTGAACCGGAAGTCATCGACAACACATGTGCTCATTCTGATATGTAAAATTTTTTCACAAAGAATATGCTTTTGGAGAGTATTTACACCTTTTGTGCCACAATTTCCACATATAACTGTGAAATATTATTGGTACGTAATTCCATTTTCTCAGTTCTATATTTTAGTTCATAATGTTTAATAAGGAGTAATGACAAGGAAATACACAACAATTTAACATAGAAGTACAGAACAGATTTGATATATTGTCTGATCTAGAGATATTCCAGGATGTGAATGATCAATGGGAAATGTTAAAGAATTCAATCAGTTTGGCTGCAGAAACAACTATTCCAAAATTAAAGAAGGTGGGTCGTAAGAAATGGATGACTGAAGAAATTTTACACCTAACTGAAACAAGAAGACTCAACAAAAATAATCCTGCCAAATATGAAGAAATCACAGACAAGTCAGAATATTATGTAGGAAGGCAAAAGAATCATGGCTTGAGGAAAAGTGCTTAGAAATTGAAAAACAACACAACAATCAAAATACCAAATTAGTGCACAAAAGAATTCAGGAACTTACTAATAAAAGAACAAGTACATCAACAATCAATCAATCAATCATGTGCCATGCAGAAAAGCGTGGGAGGTCATGACTTGCCAATTCACTTGATCACCAGAGTCGTGGATCAGCTCAGTGTTCCTGTCTAGATCATGCCATGAGGTCAAGCCATCCAGGTATTTACTTCTTGGTCTTCCCTTGGTCTGCTCACTTCGATCTTGCCAGTTGTCACTAAGTTCTCCAAGTCATTTCTTCTCATACCATGTCCAAACAATGTTGACTGTCTACGTCTAATTTCTCTAATCAATATACGATTTTCATTTGTCTTCTGTAGTACTTGGTCTTTGGTTTTTCTGTCTGTCCACGGTATTCTTTGCATTCTCCTCAGAAACCACATTTCTGCAGCCTTCAGATGTTTTTCAGCTTGACTGCTCATTGTCCAAGTTTCACATCCATACAAAAGAACAGGCTCTATGTAGCACCTCAAGACTCTTTTTCTCATTTCAATTGACATCTTTTTATTGGTCAGTATGTTTTTCATCTTGCTAAAGCCTATTTTCACCATGGCGATTCCTATTCTAATTTCTTCAAGGCATCTCCCATCAGATGTTATGACTGTTCGGAGACAATTGTACCGATTCACTTGTTGAAGAATATTCCCATTTACTTGTATATTGTCATAATATTGCATATCCTTTACAGGACATCACTGTAAACATCAGCATCTTTCAGCTTTTTGCTGATTTCTTGGCAAGATTACGCGCAGTAGTTTGCCACTGCTTTCTGGGCGACCGGCTCCATACTCTCATAAGTCACTGGTGTAACTCGAATTGCTACAAATTCTTGTGCATTCACGTCAACCACGAGCGTGTGTTACGGAGAAAGCTGCTAACCCCTCGGTCAGGGAGACGGCACTTATATATTACATTGTGAGTGGTATTTCGTTCTTCCTAGTGACGACCATAATTTATCTTTTTACAATTTAATTCTAACCCCAGTTGTTCACTGTGTGCAATAACTGCATCTACTAATTACTAACTAATAGTGAGAAAATATTATTATTAAAAATATGGACTGAATGGTTCGATGTGCAAATGGAGGATGATCTGTGACCTGTCGACTGACTGATGACTGACTGACCTTGCTGGCATTTCGGGTTCGTCGATCTCTAGGTTTCGCGGAGGCATACCTGTTTCTTACTTCTCGAGTCAACGTCAGTTCAACCTCCTGGCTAACAAGATAGCGAACAGAGTATTCGCGCCTGATCAATTGGCCAGTTGTCACGCCCCGCTTCAAATTGAGCTTAACCTTGCGAGCCACTTCAGAGCGGGACATCGAGGGAAACCTGCTCTTAAAGTACTTTGTTACTTCGTCACAAGTGGCACCAAAATTGCCTCCCAGATTGTTGACAGCTTTCTCAACGCTTCGTAAATTAATGGGCGGCATGATGAACAACGGTGCCACTTGTTGATATTTTGTGGACTACGGAAATGACGTAACAATGTTACCAGGTTACCCAGGGTTGCCACTTTTTGACCAAAAGTATCTAATGGAACCAGCATTGGAGGACGAAACATCAATAATATTAGATATGCAGATGATTCAGTATTGACTGCAGACAATGCACAGGACCTGCAACAATTAGTAGATGCGGTTGTTGTACACAGTGAGCAACTGGGGTTAGAATAAATTGTCAAAAGACTCAGGTTATGGTCGTCACCAGGAAGAAAGAAGTGCCCCAATGTAATATTAGACTAATATACAAGTAAATGGAAATATTCTTCAACAAGTGAATCGGTACAATTATCTTGGAACAGTCATAACATCTGATGGGAGGTGCCTTGAAGAGATTAGAACAAGAATCGCCATGGCGAAAGTAGCCTTTAGCAAGATGAAAAACATTGACCAATAAAAAGATGTCAATTGAAACGAGAAAAAGAGTGTTGAGGGGATACATAGAGGGGATACATACACATTCTTTTGTTCATTCATTGATGTGAAACTTGGACAATGAGCAGTCAAGCTGAAAAACATCTGATGGCTGTAGAAATGTGGTTTCTGAGGAAAATGCAAAGAATACCATGGACAGCCAGAAAGACCAATGACCACGTACTACAGGAGACAAATGAACATCGTAAACTGATTAGAGAAATTAGACGTAGACAGTCAAAATTTTTTGGACATGTTATGAGAAGAAATGGATTGGAGAACTTGGTGACAACTGGCAAGATCGAAGGGAACAGACCAAGAGGAAGACCGAGAGGATAATACCTGGATGGCTTGGCCACATGGCATGGACGAGACACGAACACTGAGCTGATCCACGACACTGGTGATCGAGTGAAATGGCGAGTCATGACCGCCCACGCTTTCCGGCATGGCACATGATTGATTGATCTAGAAACGGCCCAAACAACATCCATAAATATCTAGATTTCGTTGTAAAGTATCTAGGGAAAATATCCAGATTGAGAAAGCAAGAAATTACATATGTATTGATGTGACTGCCGTTCTCCCTGGCGAAGAGTTTACGGCTGTCGCCGTAATCCCGTATATTCTCGTGAGTAACGCAGCTGCACCCAAACCGGCAGTGGTTCGAGCCGCGCTGGTAATTTAAGGGGTTTGTGAACCGGTCGCTCAGAAAGCAATCGCAAACTACTTAGCATAATCTTGTCTAGTACATCAACAGCAGCTGAAAAATTCTGATGTTGACTGCAACGTCCTGTAACGGATATGCAACATTTTAAATAAAATTTTTGTGATTTACCTATAGAATCATGTCCTCATCTTCACTGATGATGCACTCTCACAAGATGCACTTAGTTTGGATGATGAAGTTAAAGCTTCAGATTCAAAATGACTCTGGTATGCTTTAGCTGTTCCAATTTCTTTTAATACACGATCAGGGAGCTGATAAGTTGAACAGCATTTTCCTACTCTCATCAGACCAAATCTTATTGTCAAGATAGCATTTAAGAGGTCAAGTTTCATCCTGTTTCTTAGTTTACATTTTGTATAATTCACAGTACTGAAAACTCTTTCCGCATCAGCATTTGAATGGGGTAGTATCATGGCAGACATCGCATATTCAAAGAGCTTACAGAATGGACTGTTTCCTGAGGCATCTTTAAATTGTCTTACTTCACTCCAAAAGGCTTCAGTTTCTGTTTTGTTTGTCCAGCCAACCAAATTTATTTTGGTTAACTAATATTCTGCTTCCGCCACACTATTATCAGTAGCCCTTAAAAATTTAATAACTTTACAATATTTAGGTATGTCCTTTACTGGCTGAGATATGTTGTTAACATAACTTGACAATATTTAGGTATGTCCTTTACTGGCTGAGGTATGTTGTTAACATAACTTGACAATATTTAGGTATGTCCTTTACTGGCTGAGATATGTTGTTAACATAACTTGACAATATTTAGGTATGTCCTTTACTGGCTGAGATATGTTGTTAACATAACTTGACAATATTTAGGTATGTCCTTTACTGGCTGAGATATGTTGTTAACGTAACTTGACAATATTTAGGTATGTCCTTTACTGGCTGAGATATGTTGTTAACGTAACTTGACAATATTTAGGTATGTCCTTTACTGGCTGAGATATGTTGTTAACATAACTTGACAATATTTAGGTATGGCCTTTACTGGCTGAGGTATGTTGTTAACATAACTTGACAATATTTAGGTGTGTCCTTTACTGGCTGAGGTATGTTGTTAACATAACTTGACAATATTTAGGTGTGTCCTTTACTGGCTGAGATATGTTGTTAACAACTTGACAATATTTAGATATGGCCTTTACTGGCTGAGATATGTTGTTAACATAACTTGACAATATTTAGGTATGTCCTTTACTGGCTGAGATATGTTGTTAACATAACTTGACAATATTTAGGTATGTCCTTTACTGGCTGAGATATGTTGTTAACATAACTTGACAATATTTAGGTATGTCCTTTACTGGCTGAGATATGTTGCTAACATAACTTGACAATATTTTGATATGTCATTTACTGACTGAAGTTTGCTGTTAATAGAAAAGAATGAAATATTTTTCAATACATCTAAATTTTCAAGAAGTCTCTGCTTCAGTTGATTGAATAATGAGACAAGAAAATCTTGACAGCGCTTTCTTAAGTTGTTCTCTTCATTTTCTGTTAACAGTCCTTTTGATTTTAAACCATCCATTTTTAATTCGATTTGGTATCCCAGGTATGGCTTGGGAGCCAAATAGCTCTCTATAGTGCAAGTGAACAAGTCAGCTTTAGAAGTTGGCAATATAAGTCTTTTACCAATTGAGTGAAATAGCAAAATGAGGTCGTGAAGTAATTTAACTTTATCAAAATTTTTAGATTCAAATAGTTTATTAACTTTTTGCACTTCACTTAAAATGGGTTGTAAAAAGAGAAGGAATGCCAAATTTTTTTCATCACTGTACATTCCATATAGTATTTAAGCTGTGTAGCATGTTTCACTTTGTCTTATTATTTCGAAGTGCGTCTTCAACTCCAACCATTGGTTCACAATTATTTCAACAGCTGCTTGAATTGATAACCATCTAGTTTTGCAATATGACAGAATTTTCAGTGGTGGTGTAATGTGTTTCAGCAATAAGGAATTGCAAATACCTTAGTAAACATTCTGATGAGGCATGTGATAATGCTAGCTGCAAGGAATGACACGCACATTTTATGAGGATTAAAGATGGGATATCTTCCTTAAATTTTATATAAACGCTATGGTTGATAACCATTATCGAGGCATTATCTGCACCAGTTGCAGCCAAATTCACGTGAAAAGAATCAAAGTCGGCATTACAGCAGTAAGTCGCAGCACAGTGTGTTCACAGTTCAAATAATGTTATTATAATTTATGCGCCGTTTTACTCATTACCAGGGGGTTGCCAGATTGTTGAACGTTGACCCAAGTCAGTTCAAAGTTTAAATAATGGCAGTTACCATAATTTACGCGCGTCCAGACCAAACATAACATGGGTAAATGACACCGAAAGAAAAGTAACATCTAGAAAGTATTCAAAATATCCGACTCCAAATGAAAAGTATCTAGAATTGCATCCAGCATCCAAACGTCAGAAAACGGTATCCAGATGCCGACAAAAAACTAGATATGGATATAAAATATTTAGAATGGCAACTATGGTACCACTAAAACATACTCCAGATTTTTTAAGAACACCAGTTGAATCTGCAAAACAAGGACCAGATACATATAAAATTCACGGTAAACAAAGACATCTATATCATCATTACACAGCATACTCGACGCGCTATCGAGATCAAGTCGCCTTGTCGGTTAACGAAGAGGATGCCTCGCGTTAAAATGCCGCGCAGAGACACGCGCTATATTCAGCCGGGAAGAACAAGGTAGAGGCGAGGAAGGCCGCTACGACTGCTGACGCTATATCTACCGACAGCAGTCCGGCTCCTACACCAGCTGAAGCTGTCCCAGTTGATGAAGAAACCACAACTCAAGTCAGCAGCCGCCCGGAAGTTCCAACCAGCTCCAAGATGATGCAGCCCAATCTTCCAGTGGCCTCCACACAGGAGGAAACAACAGCAACATCTGAGGACTTCACCGGCAGAATACTGCTCAAACAGACAAGCGTGGGCGAAGATAGTCTGTTGGAAAACGAGCTGCGAAGACAGCATCAACCAGCTGCGCAAGACACCTGATGTAGTAGTGGTCTCCATCAATAAAAACCCAAAGACCACAGCACTGATGCAGAAGATCGCACGAGATGAGAAAGCCGACATCAAGCTTCACTACGGCATCTTAATGGAAGCCAGCCGACACAACATGATGAAACGATGGGTCATTAAACGAGTCAAGATCCATCTCACCAACGACGAGATCAGGGAGTTGCTGACAAGAGAGAACCACAAACTCAAGATCACCAGTGCCGAGATGATCACCGGAAAGAACAACATCCCCTCTACTGTCGTCGTCGTAACACCAGAGGACCGATTGATCCCTCAGTACTTCAGATGGGACAAGAGAGACCAAGTTCCAGAGCACTACATACAGAGAGTGCTGCAGTGCTCTAAGTGCCAGAAGTTCTGGCACACCCGTGCCACTTGCAAGAGTGAGGTGGAGGTGTGTAGATATTGCTTTGGACCCATCCATACAGTCAGTGCCAACACGCAAAGAACGACTCGGACTTCATGAGGCCCAACACCAACAGGAAATGTGCCAACTGCCTAGGCAACCATGGCGCCAGGTACCTCGGCTGCCCCTGCCACCAAGACAGCAAGGAAACCATGAAAATCGCCATCAAGTCTGACCTACCATATAAGGAGGCCAGGACCAACCGACTCACAAAAAATGACAAAGCGCAACTGGAAGGCCAACTGAAAGACCTGAGAACACAGTTCAAAACCATGGAGGAAGGAAAAGTCAAGACGCAAGAAACACAGATAACAGCTGCTCAGCGCATCCTGGACGAAGCGAAGCAAGTTCAGCAGAAGATTGAGCAGGATATCGCCCGAATGGCTGTTATACAGGCTGAGACAGAAGAAAGGCTATCAAGCAGGGAGAAAGAAGAGGACAAGAAGCAAGAAACACAGACAACGACCTCTCAGCGCATCCTCGACGAAATGAAGCAAGTTCAGCAGAAGATAGCTCAGGATGTCGCTCGAATGGCTACTATAAAGGCTGAGACGGATGAACAGCTACTCAAATTACAAGACACTTTTCATGAGATGCTCGCCCTTCTCCAGACCCAGACAGCCACGCCCGAACCAGAGGATACAAGAGCACAAACAGACGAAAAAGCAACAGAGGAAGAATTATATCGCTCACCACCAAGACCCGACTGGCGAACGCCGAGAAGATTCGAAGGAAATTCACGACGGGGAAATAGGAGGAACACCAGGAGAGATGACAACTGGTAAAACTCCCTGAAGGAAACAGCACCATATGACGGGGTGGGTACCCAATCACTCCAGGCCTCAACAAGTGCGCGACTCTGTCCAGACATGAAAAACTTCATCAAGACAGTAACGAACGCAATCAACCCATCATAAGCCGGGAAGCTGACAACAAGCAGCCCAAAGTACGAAAGAGAAACTTCAAGCTACACCATAGACACCCTACATAGCCAAGTCGAAACGTCGAAGGCTGAAAGGGGGTACTTGTACGAAAAAAAGCGAAGCAAGCGAAGAGACATATATTGGATCCATTGATTCCGACACTCGATTACTCTGTCGCTGTCTTCGTCTCAGGAACCACATCTCTGTTGCTTCTAATTTCTTCTTAATTTGTTCATTTACATTCCAAGATTCATTGCCATACAGCAAAACTGGTTCTGCATAGCATTTCAGCACTCTCTTTCTTACAATCAGTGATAGTGACCCATTGCACAAGATACTCTTCTTTTTCTGAAATACGGCCTTTGCTTGCTTCAGTGACAACCGGAAAGATTTGAGGAAAGAGAGATAGTGGAAGACAGCGGGAGAAGATTCTTGACAGTCTTGTGTCATGGCACGGAAGGGAGTCACACATGAATTGATCTATGCCATCAGATATCGCAATTTGTGGAGAGCACCACCGGCAAGGTACTGGATGATGATAAGTATTCTAGAACACATATGCTTAGCAAGGTGGAGAAAAGAATGTTTCGTGTGGAATGGCTCTCGTCGCTTCAGAGGTCACATATTGTGAGAATTGTATGGATATTTTGCCCTGGCCAAGCGGGTGTACGGGGGAACGAACAGGCTGATAGGCTGGCAGGGAATGCACATATTGGTGGTATCTTGCCTATGGACAAGGGGGAGGTGGTTGTGCGCTTGTGGGACCAGGTGGAGAAGGCGGGGGAACAAATTGAGAACCCATATGTGGAAAGAATGAGATTACGGAGGATCGGCAGGGGTTCTGGAAGAATCAACAGGGAAGACCAGGAGAACTTTTAATCAGATAGCGGTGGGAAGATTAATAGTATGACTCTTCGCTGGCTGTTGAACGAGGGGACTGAGCACGTATAGGAATGTCCTGAGTGCAATGATGTCGGTTCTTAACTCAACTCAACTCTAGAATACATTTGCATTAGTTTTAAGGGTTCTGTGACAGGTTTGCCTTGGGTATTGAGAGTTAACCAAGCCCAAGGGGTCCTTAGCACTCCCGTGTATTCTAACCCCAGGGGTTGGATGGGCAGATACACTGTTTACCCCGTGGTTGCCCTCAAATGGTATAAATAAGTCTATAAGCCCCTCCAGATTCTAGACCCCCACTATCTACCTTCTCCCTTGGGACAATGAACCCTGAGGTATCGTCCGAGACCACACTCAATCACTGTACAAAGAATCAGTCAACATCAACAAAGTTTATTCTACCCTAAAGACAGTAGGTAGGATATGAACACCCTGATAGTATAAACTATTTACAATAGCAGAAGATAGGTTAGAGACAGAATCAGAGATAGAGATGCTTCGTGTCATCACGAGGCTGACGTGCAGGTTTGAGACAGATGATCCGTCCAGTCGGTCCGACACTCACCCGGCTCTCTTCCAGAATGATGACTGGAACCTTTGGAGACCACTCTGTCCCCAGAGCTAAGATCAGGTGTCAGAGGAACTACCTCTTCGGATCACCGACTGCTGGATGAACTTCTCTGCTCTGTCCCACTGAATCGCTGTGACCAACTTTCACAGTTATCAAAGTACAGCCTGGTATGAAGACCCTCTTCCTTGAGGCGACCCCAGTTGATCTCTAGATTTCTCTAGACGTAACACATGACCAACCTAATGGTTCCATAGTAGAATTATATAACTTTAATTGGGTAATAAATCAGCACTGCAACAAGTCAACACAGTCACTAGAAAAACACCAATGTTCCTGTAACTGAGTTCAAGAGTCACTACACAGTCGCATGTTCAGACTCCCTCAGAGTCCTGCACACATCTTGAAACATGGTTGAGCTTGGTAACAAAACACATGGTCTCTAATTCTATGACTCGGTTGTTCGAATGATTGAGCAAGACCTATTTCATATTCAGCATACAAAGTTCGTAAAGGTCAGGATGAGTTGACCTGTCTACCACCTTGAGTTCGAGTAAGAAAATACGCAAGCTGGTGTGGGTCTAGTCATGACCGAACACTCGTGCCAACGTAGTTACAGCCCCTTTGGTTTGGGCCAATCTTTGCCTGGTCTGTCCCACGTTTAGGCGGAAACACATTGATTTGGACTTGATGAGCTCCCAGAGCTGCGCCTACCCCACCTTGGTAAGTCTCTCTGGAGTGAGCCTGCCATCATAGCTCCATAGTAAATCAACCTTCATTATACACCAGCAAGATTGCTCTGGTAGATGAACTATATTCTGAAATAGTCTTAATCAGTTCTAGTATGGAAAAACAAACCATCTAGTTCCACTAGTGCTGTTGCAGGGTTCTAGAATCACGTGGTGAGTATGAGTCATGTATGGTGATTCTCCCTCTTGCATAATGTAGCACAGTCAGGCGTGGTAAAGTAGGTATGGTGACCCTTCGCCATGGATCACGTAGTGGTTTCCGGCAACTTAGTAATAGGCTGGTTCTAACAGGCAACACCTGAAAGTAAGAGCGATGGGTGAAAGTATTCGGCCCAAACATTGGCTCATGTGCATCAACACCATGAAAAATCAACCTTCAGTCTAGCTACCTAGTTATACAACTAAGTAGAGCAACATCTCTAAGTTGATAGTATTAATGCATCAAGCTCAGTCCAATGTCAGCTGGCCTTTCAGAGAACAGCCCGTCAAACAGATTTAGAATCAAGAATGCCGAGTCTGATCTGACGTTTCACCTATCCCTATTCACATAACGGTTGTCGCTAAAGTCATTCAGTAGTTGTTCAAGAGTTAACTGGAACTAAACATCAAGGTAAGGTGTCCCTGGACCCCCCCCCCCCCTTTTCAATATACATCTAATCATAAACCAACACTGATCAAGGCACCATCACTTGGGATATAGTAACAATACCAGACCATATAACATATCTACAGTTTCCATTTCGCTAGTGGGACCTCCTGCCCACTCTATAGCGAAACTCTTCTTGTTAGACTCTTCCCTAGAGTCAAGAAGTCTTTCCAGCGAAAACATGCTCCCCGCATGTTCAAGGTTCTCCCCAGTTCTGCCTTTCCAAGAGGATTAGCCTTGGCAGTGGCCGAACTTCACTGGCCGGGTTATACCAGCCTCATACAAGAATAACTCACACGCAGCCCTCATATTCCATTCGTCCCCGAATCTCATTCGTCCTCCATTTATTCCTCCATACTTTCCACACATCAGCACTGACGTACCCACGCAAGTATGGATAGAACGTGACAGGAAAGAATAGCATGAAGAACGCCTGTCCATCGCGACGGTAATGCCATGTTATCTCGCGTCGAACCACTTCGGCGGTCGGTACATTATTCATAGAAGTAGTACTCAACATGACCTAGTATATACGCAATAACAACATCGTATATCTCTCTAGCACCACTGAAGAACTTATCTTCGTATGAATTCCCAGTTCCTCGGATGTATTCACTATTTAGTTCACACACAAAATAGCTACATCACTTCTTAGAGTTAATCACGTACGTGCTCTATTTCCCTATCACATGAGTGCTTCACTAGCTCCCTCTTCAGCTACCAACTTACCTTGTCTACTTTCAGCGCTCAGCTAACGTAATTACTGACTGGCATCAAGTAAGTTCATACTGTAACATAGTTTACTGTTCCCTACTACAGTACAGCCAACATAGTGTATGCAACTACGAACTATAAACAATCAATAACATTGTACCACAAGTTGCCAATTTTAATGGACTTTTCGTTCCAAGCAGTTGACCAAACAGCTGTTCACGACGGCTTGTAAACACAAGGATACACACCGCTGTGCGCTGCCCTCGTTCTCACTGGATTATCGATCCGTGAAGTCATTATCTATGCAAGACGCTCGCATATTTAATTAGCTATGAACGATCACACTTTCTGCTCACTTTACAACGTTAAATTAATTGCTACAATGCATACCTGAACCGGTTGATTGTTTCCAGTCAGCTTCAATGACTATCTTACGCCAGCAGGTCGTGAAATGACAGTCCGCTGTAACTTGGTTGTGGGTGAAGAAGTGGGTTCACTGCTACCCAAAAAGCAGTACCTTCTCACACAAGAGATGAAGAGTGAATGAGCTGTGCTAGCCACATTTCTCCCTCGTGCGGACGAATGCGCTCGAGAAAGAAGTGCTGCACGAAGTGTGGCAACTCCACGTGAAACTTTTCCACAGTGGAATTCTAGGTTCTAACAGCACGGGAATTTAGTGTTGTACTGAGCCACCTTGGACCTCCAAATCAGGTGGTTCTCGAACCTTCCAGATGGAAAAGTCCTACTGGGCTATCCCCGATCTATTTATATACGGGAAAGTCCCGGATGACGCCGAACAAAGGGGAAAATCGCTCGACAAGGCACAAATGAATTGCCGTATTGTCACAGGTTCCCAGCTGTCCCGGCTTTTTTGTGAAGTCATTGTCCCAGAAATGCTGCAGGGACGCCAATTTGTCCCAGTTTTGTTTTTCTGTTACATTACATATTTAATTAAGTTCTCGATTTTCAGGTGGTAGAAATGTTTAATTTACAAACTGTCAATGCTTGCAACGCTTACACAGTTGTTTGAGTGTGTGGTCCCCTCACTTTGAACCCGAGCATTGTCGACATATGTGCTGCTACTACTCCATCCATCCATCATGTGCCATGCCGGTAAGCGTGGGCGGTCATGTTCTGCCATCTCACTCGATCACCAGAGTCGTGGATCAGCTCCGTGTTTCTGTCTCGACCATGCCACAAGGCCAACATCCAGGTACTTGCTTCTAGGTCTTCTCCTTGGTCTGTTCCCCTCAATCTTACCAGTTGTCACCAAGTTCTCCAATTAATATCTTCTCATAACATGCCCAACAAATTGGGACTGTCTACGTCTAATGTCTCTAATCAGTTTACGATCTTCATTTGTTTCTTGAAGGACTTGTTCATTGGTCTTTCTGGCTGTCCATGGTATTCTTTGCATTTTCCTCAGAAACCACATTTCTACAGCCATCAGATGTTTTTCAGCCTGACTGCTCATTGTCCAAGCTTCACATCCATATAAAAGTACAGGTTCTATGTAGCCTCTCAACACTCTTTTTCTCGTTTCAATTGACATCTTTGTATTGGTCAGTATGTTTTTCATCTTGCTAAAGGCTACTTTTGCCATGGCGATTCTTGTTCTAATCTCTTCAAGGCATCTCCCATCAGATGTTATTACTGTTCCGAGATAATTGTACCTATTCACTTGTTGAAGAATATTCCCATTTACTTGTATATTACATTGTGGTATTTCGTTCTTCCTAGTGACGACCATAATCTGTGTCTTTTTACAATTTAATTCTAACCCTAGTTGTTCACTGTGTGTAACAATCGCATCTACTAAATTTTGCAGGTCCTGTTCATTGTCTGCAATCAAGACTGTATTACTGCTGCTACTACTACTATATATAATTATTGTATATATTATATGAAAAGAATGTTAAACTGTGTATAATGTACAATATATATCCTAATTACAACCCAGAAAGGTTGAACAGGATATTGAACACAAAATAAAATGCTACTAGTAATTGCTACTACGAGCATGCGCAATGGATATATTTTTTTGCAAAGTTAGTTTTTCCTATTGTCGTGTGTGTAAAGAATGAATGTCGTATTAGATACTTGTTCTTCTTTACCACTTTAGTGTCGTCCCTGGAGTGAAGAGAATCAACACCCACATTTGTTTTAATTCAATATCTCTATTCTGGAGATATCCAGCAGACTCCATCCACACACTCCTTCAATCTGAAGACACCTTCTTCTCACTCTTACTCACCCCTGGATTATGCCCCCTCTCATTCTTCCCCAACATAACACACTTGACAACTCTCGCTTCAACAAATAAAAACAAGAAATTTATTAAAGCAAAGAGTATATGTAGGGGAAGTGTGTGTGTGTGTATAAGGTGTAGAATGTGTGACGTGTATTCTAATGGTAGACCAGTGATTTAGAAGCAAAGTCTGTAACATCATAGTGCTTAGCACACAACAGCACCATTTTTCCCGGACAGTGAACCTCACCCAGAAGATGACGACTTTCTCCAATCACTCGAACAAACAGGATGCTGGTAATCCGATAGACACTGTTGATCTTGGTCTTCACTTTACCACACGGTGAAGTTACTCTGTTTCCTAATATTTGTTTGAACTGATAGTCTTCCAATTAACTGAAATGTCACTTGGGGAAACTCTACTGTTTATTAGTTTCTGGTTATAACATTTTCCCCTCTTTTAGAACACAACCTATTAATGTTTGTTAGGTAGATGTGTATATAGATATATATATATATGTCCTTAGTATGCGAGTTATTAATCTTCGGTGATGAAGCTTATCACTCATTAAACACAACACTTCTGTTCATACAATTCCACTCAGCAGAAGCCAGGTTCCCGCAAACCAACTTGGGTATAAGCCCTATGTAGCGGCCTCTCAGCAACCTCTGTCTTCAGATGCTGAGCCATCATTGTGTCAAACTTTGAAACTGCTTCTTCGTAGTAACCCTCTCACACTCACGTGGAACACTCAAGGGGAACTGTACATGGAACCTGTAGAGGAGATAACATCATGGTGAGGGCAACTCAGTCCTGGCCAGTAATTAGGCAAGTGTAGGCCAATAACAGCACTCAGATCTATAACAGAGATCCGATCTCTGTCATACGGCCAAATAACTCAATCATATGATCTGAGACATGGCAACACCAGGAAAGAATAAAGGAACGGGTAGAAACCCAGCAGATGCCCTACTGGAAGATCCTACCATTACACATTCCCCTCCTCCCTCTCAACCATCCTTAATCTCTCTAATTATTATTCCACTACATTGTCCTCAACTTCCTGAGTAAAATGATATATAACACAAGCTACTTGAAGCCACACAATAGAATACTAGTGCCGACGCTCCTATGATACTTTCTAGCACCGCACTTATAGAACATTCTATCACTAATCATAATACATTATATCACTGCACAGTACTGTACTCTATTCCTAATCATACTCTTAAGTTAGATATAATTAATTGCCTACCATATGTCTATTCCTGTTGTTACTCGAGAAACTAGGCAATCCGATTGGATCTAGGTCCGCGGATAACTATCACTACTAAGATAGGCTAGTCCCTCTAATATAACACAACTCGGAATTATCCCCAATCCTAACACTTCAGAATGTTTTCTTCGACTCCATCCACCTGTTTACCTCACTGGGTTTTATATGGGTGCTTGAGTGAGTCACCAGAAAGTCCAGACGCCAATCAGTCCAGAATCTGGCTTTGTCCTCCTGTTTCCAGACTAACCAGAGTCAATTAGCTGTCAAGTTTCCTTTTCATCTGGGGAGTTCTTTGTCTCATCCAACAAATATCCGGGTTGTCTGTAAGCCAGAGACCTTTCTCCCATTACAGAATCCTTCTGACCTCTAGCAGGCATTCTGTCTATCACTTGCAACGGCCAACTTCCGTTTTGTAGACAAATGTTGCCAATACACACCTCTCGAACAACATCCTGTCATCAAACTGTCGACTGTGTGTAGACAACTCTACGTGACTCCCTTTGATCTCATACACACTGTTGACCAGGTGTCGAGAATATGTACCGACGTATTTCCCTCAGTTTGTTCACCATAAAAGAGTCAATCGTGTTAGCAAAATAATGTCGGGCCTGGTTGTCATCGATCGACTGACAAGTTAATTTATCCTGTGACACCTATTACCATGTCTCTTGCCATCTGGCAAACCCAATCTGACATCTGAGGTACTCAGAGGAAGATTCAGCACAAGTGTGTGAAACTTTTTGGCCACATGACCTCCTCAATCGCAGTGTGTTAGGAACTTTGAGGTATAAATTTCAGAGAGCATTAACAGAAACCTATGACAGCTATAATATCTTCTCCTTCTTCGCTAGTCCTTCGAGGGAAGTGAAGAACATCTAGTCATGCACCTCTCAGGTTGGTGTGTCTGACTTCGGCATGTATATGCATCAGGTCTGCTTCCCCTAGACAGATTCCATCCAAGCTAATAGTAACAGGCTCTATCTCAATCAATCAGGTGCCGTCTCCACAATGAAGGTTGGCTGCAATGGATCTCCAACTCTTGATGTCCATCTCTTGATGTTATTTTCCCACTTGTATCGTTGTGTACCTCTTGCTCACTTGCCTTCAACCTTATCCTCTCTAGAATGGTTTTTGTAAGAGTGTTGTCTTTTAAAGTGGCCGAAATATTTCACTTGCCTCTTATTTTATTTCTGTGATCAACTCTCTTTTCATTTCCAGTTTTTCTAGAACCTGTGTAATTGTTTTTGTTTCCATGAGATGTGACGTATTCATGAGGATATCCACATATCCAGGGCTCTATCTACCTGTGGATGGATCTTTGTAATTTCCTATCTCTGACCAAGATGCTCCATTCCAACGTCCTCTTGTTCAAGCCACCCCTTGATGTTGTCTTTCTGTTTAAAACATTGTTTTCTTTTTACATATTATTTTCTGCCCTATTGGGAGAGAGTTACTTTAGAATAAAGATCTAGTTAGGGCTCTTTGGAATTCTGTGGAGAGTGTGGCTGAAGAGAGTATCAATGTTTAAAAATATTTCCCATAAGGGAGTGAACAGAGGGTCTTGCTTGCTTGCTCGCTTGTGTTCGTTGGCTTGAGCTCCAACGCGAAGTCCTGTATGTCGGATGAAGGCATCCTGTTGTCCAACATCAGTGTGATGTCATACAGGACCTGAGGTTTGCGTGAGTATCCGTTGTCCCATGTCTGGCTTATCTGTGTGCAGACTGGTGGTTCCTCGCCGTACAGGCAGACACTCTCCGACTTCAGAGGAATCGGCGATCCTACTGACTTTAGCCAGGACCCCGAAGGGACCTGTTGCCCAGGACGCTCGACGAGGACGCATCAATAGGTCTTGGCCAGTATATAACCCGGCCCTGGTGCCTTGGAAACACCTCTGCGTCCCAACAGAGGGTCTTGACGATAGTGAAAATGCCGATGAACTGTAGTCGGACTTTGAATTATATTGCTGCTAAAAAAAAGCAGCATGGGAGCTTTTCGTTGGCTTTTGAAGAAAGAGGCAGAGCATATGTGAGTGCAGTCATGCTGATTCTTAAATTCACTATTTTCTGCATTTTAGAAAATGAAAAGTATCTTATGCACTAAGCGGCTACCATTGAATGTCAGAATAACAGAACTGAAATGTTGTATAGCGCCTGTTCTACTGTATGGAGTGAATCATGGAACGT
Organism: Cepaea nemoralis; assembly: GCA_014155875.1. Taxonomy (NCBI): domain Eukaryota; kingdom Metazoa; phylum Mollusca; class Gastropoda; order Stylommatophora; family Helicidae; genus Cepaea; species Cepaea nemoralis. The sequence continues at coordinate 55,031 of JACEFZ010006850.1, forward strand.
GAATCATAGAACAAGCAACCCACTCTTCAAAATTTCTACTCATCAGCCAATCCTCTCTTCATTCAATCCTCTCTTCATTCAATCTGGTCATGTCTGCTTATCAAACACTACACTAATCGGTGAGGGGATTCATTAATGAATAGATTATTTGAAAAGAGAAAGGACTGTTGAGCAGACTGACTGAATAAAAGATTGATGAGCAGATTAATGAGGCAGTTCACCGATGAGTAGATAGTATGATGAGCAGATTGACTTAAGAGAGGACTGACTGATGAGTAGATTGATGAGAGGGTTGATTGAAGAGAGGGTTGACTGATGAGCGCGTTGATTGAAGAGAGGGTTGACTGATGAGCAGATTGATTAAATAGAGGGTTGACTGATGAGCAGATTGATTTAAGAGAGGGTTGACTGATGAGCAGACTGATTAATGAGAGAGTTGACTAATGAGCAAATTGACTGAGAGGGTTCACTATTGAGCAGATTGATTGATTAGAAGGTTGACTAATGAGCAGATTGATTGATGAGAGGGTTGACCGGTGAGCAGATTGATTGATGAGAGGGTTGACTGATGAGCAGATTAATTGAAGATAGGGTTGGCTGATGAGCAGATATAGCTAGTTGCTGTGACCTTTTGATTATCTGTAACTGAACAAACTAAGCAAATAAATATACAGACCGATTACACACATAACATGAGATCTTTTATAAAGACAAATGACAGATATTCATACACTGATTTAGTTACCAAAGTTAGTGACAAAAGAACATGTATATTTATAGACATTTAATCATAAGTACAATTTATTATGGACATATGTTGACATTTAAAATGCCCGGAAATTACACTGCCATCTTGGCAGGCCAGTAGCAGTCAGTGATTCACACAGAAATTCAACCCTGCCATTACATGCAACAAACAAGTCTGTTTTGCTAGGTCTACCATCTGGATATAGTGGTAAATAGGACATATCCTCCTCCACGAACTTCACGCAAAATGTTGCAGTGTCTTAAAATCACTAAAATATTTCTAAGATTGCTGTCTATTTTTAGCGAAGCAAGGTCAGTGATGTCCTTCTCAACAATAAAAGCGCCACCCGTAATGATAAATGTCAATGGTGAATAAATACATTACATTGGCACCTTTCCGTCTTGACAGACGATAGTTTGGTACATTGTGCTTCAAAAAGGCTTAATAACTACGATCCATGGCGGTGGCGAGTGTAGCTGGTAAGGCCAATTCTTGCTGCAAATGTTTGCCCACAGTAGGTGCATGTGAAAACATGGTCATTTCCACCATTTTGCACCATCTTACGTCTCTCACGCTCTGTGTGTGCTTTATCTGCAATCATTTTCTCTTTTGTCTTTATTCCATTTCTGATAGTTGCCCTCCATGCAACACGTTCAGCGGCGACGTGCACCCAATGTGCATTATCAATGCCTGTATCAATCATGTCCCGCTTACACACATCTTTGTATCGTAGTAGAGTCCGACCCTGAGATCTCCTACCCGTCTGTAATTCACCAAAAAAGATGTCCTTTGGTATTCTACCATCATCCATCCTCCTAACGTGTCCTATCCATCTAAGTCTACGAAGACTGAGCATGGAATACACCGTCACACAACCTGATCTTTCCAATACTTCAGTATTTGTGATTTTGTCTTGCCACTTAATACCAAGTATTCTTCGCAGACACCGCATATGAAAGCTGTTTAAACGTTTCTCTTGGCGTGAGTAAGTTGTCCAGGTTTCACTGCCATAAAGAAGAGTACTAAGGACACAGGCTTGGTAGACGAGGACTTTTGTTTTGGCAGTAAGCTTCTTGTTCTCCCAGACTCTTTTTGCTAACATGTTCATTGTTGTTGCTGCCTTGCCAATCCTGATGTTGATTTCCTGATCGAGGGATAATTTGCTATTTACCTCTGATCCTAGATATGTAAAATGGTCTACTATCTCCAGTTCGGCGTCGTCAATAAAGATTGATGGTACACCATGTGCACCTTGTGACATAATCTGTGTCTTCTTTTTGTTAATTGTTAAACCAAATTCAGAACAAGCATTGGAGAATGCAGATAGTAGATGTTGTAATTCTTCCTCAGAGTGGGTCGTAATTGCAGCATCATCCGCAAAAAGCAACTCTCTGATTAGTACCCTGCTAATTTTGGTCTTGGCCTTCAATCTCTGAGCATTATAGAGGCCACCATCTGAGCGTGAGTGAATGTATATACCGTCATCCTGATCACGAAAGGCATATTTCAGTAGAAGTGAAAAGTATATCCCAAAGAGGGTGGGGGCTAGTACACAACCTTGCTTAACTCCACTCTTGATTTCAAACTCTTCTGAAGTTGAGCCATCAAACTTGATTATACCCTTCATGCCTGTGTGGAACGATTCCACAATGGACAGAAGAGTTGGTGGGCAGCCAATCTTCTTTAGTGCTTTGAACAGACCCTCACGACTGACCAAATCGAATGCCTTTGTGAGGTCGATGAAGGCAATAAACAGTGGCTGATTTTGTTCCCGGCATTTTTCTTGCATCTGTCGCAATGAGAATATCATATCAATGGTAGACCGGTTCTGACGGAAGCCGCACTGTGATTCGGGGTAGACTTGATCTCCCAGGACTTGAAGTCTGCGCAGGACAATTCTGGCAAATACTTTCCCAACAATACACAGAAGTGAGATACCCCTATAGTTGTTACAGTCGCTCCGATCTCCCTTGTTCTTGTACAGCGTTATGATGTTTGAATCTTTGAAATCCTGTGGGACTTGTCCTTCTCGCCAGCATAGCTCTATTAGCTGGTGGATCTGTAGAGCGAGTGTGTCTTGCCCACTCCTGATTACCTCTATTGGAATCCCATCCTTACCTGGAGCCTTGCCAGATGCAAGCTCATTTATAGCACACTTAACTTCTGTTATAGTGGGAAGTGTGTCCAGGTGGTCAAGAGTTGGCAGGGCCTCTATGGCGTTGAGGGCATCATCCGCTAGCTTGGTCTCACTTGAGTAAAGCTCTAAATAGTGCTCGACCCATCTATCCATCTGCTGTTTCTTATCAGTGATGATTTCTCCAGTCAAGGTTTTCAGCGGTGCACTTCTTTTGATCATTGGACCATAGGCTTTCTTTATCCCTTCATACATGCTTCTGATGTTTCCCTTATCACTTGCGATTTGAATGGACTCACATAACTTGATCCAATAGTCATTCGCACACTGCCTGGCAGCCTTTTGTACATCCTTCCTCGCTTGCTTCAGCTCACTCAGAGTGTTACGCGTTGGTCTTTCCTTGTTTCTTAAGAGAGCTATCTTCTTTTTATCAATCAAGGGCTGCAGTATCTGGCTGTTTGCCGCAAACCAGTCCTGCCTCTTATGATCCACAGTGCCGTAAACCCCTACCGCTGTTTTATAAATAGTTTCCTTAAGTTTACTCCATTTATCATTTACTATACAATTTTCTGATGTATCATTGAAAGCGTCTTCAAGTTGCCCGTTGAAATTCAAAGCACTTTCCAGGATCGTGAGTGTTAGTAATATTAATCCTGGGGCTAGACTTGTGTTTAGCTGTGTAGATTCTCTTTGGTCTCAGTCTAACCCTTGCAACAACCAAAGAATGATCTGTATCACAGTCAGCACTGTGGTAACTTCGAGTTAATGATGTATGGTTCAGATGTTGTCTCCGTGTGATAATGAAGTCCAGCTGATGCCAATGGCTGGATCTTGGATGTTTCTATGTGACCTTATGCATCTCTTTTGTTTTAAAAAAGGAGTTTGTAATACATAGGTCATTTCTAGTGCAATGCTCCAGCAGCCTTTGCCCATTATCATTCATGCGACCGATGTTGTATTTTCCAAGGCACACTGGCCATGAACTCGAGTCCTTGCCCACACGAGCATTGAAATCACCGAGCATATAAATGTAGTCGGATTTTGGAACTGCCTTGATCGCAGAGTCTAGCTGCTCATAGAACGTATCCTTCACATCATCAGAGGAAGCGAGTGTCGGTGCATATGCAGTGAGAATAGTGGCAAATCCACAAGAGGTTGCCAAGCGCAGTGATAATAATCTTTCATTACCTCCAGCTGGGATATCAATCATTCCCAGTAGCGAATTCTTCACTGCAAAGCCCACACCATGTTGCCTTTTTTCTGCCTGCCCTCTTCCCTTCCAAAAAAAGGTGTAATTGTTTTCCCTGAGTGACCCTTCCTCAGCGAGGCGAGTCTCCTGCAGGCCAGCAATATCAATGTTAAGACGATTGAGTTCAGCATCAATCACAGCCGTTTTTCTCACATCGTCAATATTTGTCAAGTCAGTGGAAAATCCTGGACACATGGTTCTCACGTTCCAGGTTGCAAGCCGTAGCTTGAGGTTTCTATTCTTTTTATTAGTACCTGGTGCATTGGTTTTACAGCCTGCGATTCAGATTTTGTCCTAGCCCCAAGCACCCATTGAAGCAGGCAGGCTGTGGCGGATCAGCACCCAATTGGCTGGGGGCTGCCCAGCTTGAGGCGGGCGGTAGCTGATCAGTGACACCTGTAGGTGTCTCCCACCGTCAGAGGCAACGCGTGGCGCCCCATGTCTACGCCAACTGACAAGGACTTATAACCCGTAACAGTTGCCTCTCGCTTTGATTCCGAGACCGGTTAAGACCAGGGATGGAGTTATTGCCCCTCCATAGCACAAAGCCTGGGCTAAAATAAAGAAACCATGTGTTGCCCATGCAGCATGATCCCTCTCTCGGCCTGCTTAGTTCACTCCAGAGGAAAGTTGACACCTATAATCTGGAACAAGACAAGCTGCAGAAGCTGCCGAATCAGCAAAGCAATGCTCTAACTGTCCGCCTGTCGGAGCTTCGATCCTAGACCAGCTGCCAACCAAGGTTTAGGGCCTGGTCTGCCCTGCCATGACTTATTTTGTCTTTGGGTTGCATTTCCTCGCACCAGGATAAGGCTAGTACCCTCCCAATTGCGCTCTTCCGCGCGAAGCCGTTGGCACAATGTGGGGTGTCGGGTTTGGTAAGCGCCGCCCAACATTCGGCGCTGACAGAAAGCAGGTAGTACTGTCTACTGTCATACGGTAGCTCAGTCATATCTGACTAAGACCTGACTATAAGAATAAATACATGTATAAATGAACTACTCAGAGACAGTCAGATTTATAAATAACATGCCCACAGACATACATTTATAAATAAATAATTCAGATATATACAACTACAAATAAAATATTCAGACATAAATATAAATAAAATACACAGACATTTACACATATAAATAGAATATTCAGACATATACTTATATATATATATATATATATATATATATATATATATATATATATATATATATATATATATATATATATATATATATATATATATATGTGTGTGTGTGTGTGTGTGTGTGTGTGTGTGTGTGTGTATTGTTGTTTGTCCATCAAGAATGATGATGACCATTCATTTCATCCAGTGGGGTTGAAAGTATGGAGCCGTGAGTTCTAAGATGACTGATAAGGCCTATTTTGGCTCGAAATTTTCTTTGACAATGTGGACAAAGAATGCTTGACGTTTCTGGAGGAGGATTTTCTGCAGTGGTTTTTCTTATCTGTCTTTTCTTCATAGCTCTTGCAGTCCTGGTTGCCTCACAAGTCACTGCACCCTTGCGTAATGATGCACGCCACGAAATTCGGTCTCTGGCTGCAGTCTCCCAGGTGTCATGATGAATTCCAAAAGCTTTCAGTGAGATTTTCAGTGTCTTTAAAGCGTTTCCTATGGCCGCCTTAGCTGCGTTTACCACAACGCAACTCGCCGTAAAAAATTCGTTTAGGGAGCCTGTGATCTGGCATGCGAGTCAAGTGACCAGCCCAGCGAATCTGATTCTTCATTAGTACCGTGTAGATACTGGGCATTGACGCTCTTTCTAGGACTTCAGTGTCTGGGATCTTTCCCTGCCATTTAATCTTCAGTAACTTTCTAAGGCAGACTGTGTGGAAGTGGTTTAATTTCCTAGCGTGTCGCTGATAAACAGTCCAGGTTTCACATGCATATAGCAGTAGTCTCTGTGGCGAAGTGGTCAAGCCGTTTGACTCGTGCTCCGAAGGTTTTGGGTTCGATTCAGGGCCGCATCCTTCGGTTTACGGGTTAAATGTTTCGGAGACTCCTGTGGGTCGTCGCTAAAAGCTACGGAGTTCGTGCTTTGTGCGACGCTTTCCCCTCCTCCCTCTCAACCATCCTTAATCTCTCTAATTATTATTCCACTACATTGTCCTCAACTTCCTGAGTAAAATGCGGAAAGAGACCGAGCCATATGGGATAAAATGTATGGGTGGTGAGATGTGTAGTTAAGGGATGTGTGGATTGGAGATGGGAGTGGTTGGCGATTGGGTGGGTGGAGGATGTGTGGGAGGGTGAGTGTATGTAGGTTGGGGGTGGGTGTGGGATGTGTGTGTGTGGGGTGTGTGTGTGGGTGCAGGATGTGTGGGTGGGGAGATTGTGTGGGTGGGGGATGTGTGGGTGGGTGCGGGTTTTGTGTGTGGGTAGGGCGGGATATGCGAGTTGCCTGGAATGTGTGTGTGTGGGTGGTGGATATGTGGTTGGGGGATGTGTGTTTGGCTGAGTGGTTGGCGGTATGTGGGAGGGTGGTGGAGGATATATCGGTGGGTGAGTGTTGGTAGGTTATGGGATGGGTGGAGGATGTGTGCGTGCGGTGGGGAGATATGTGAAGGTGGGAGTTGTTAGTTAGTTAGTTAGTTAGTTAGTTAGTTAGTTAGTCACAGTTCCAACTTCACAGCAACGGGTCGTCCCCATATGCTCCGTTCCTGTGCCAATGAATATCACACAAAATGGGATGTGTGGGTGGGTGATGGATGGATGGATGCATGCATGTGTGTCTGGGTTTGTGTGTGGTTCGGTGGGGGATGTGTGGTGGGTGGGAGATGTGTGTGTGGGTGGGTGATGGATGAATGCATGCATGCATGTGTGTCTGGGTTTGTGTGTGTGGGTCGGTGGGGGATGTGTGTAGGGGATGTGTGGTGAACGGGAGATGTGTGTGTGTGTGGGTGGGGAGATGGTGTATGCGGTCGTGTGTGTGGGTTGGGAGTGGGTGGATGGATGGATGAATGTATGTGCCTGTGGGTATGTGTGTGGTTGGGTGGTGGAGGTGTGTGGGGGATGGACTCGCGGGTGTATAGGGGATGGGTGGGTGGGTGGGGGATGTGTCTCACAACATGGTAACATGCATTGTTTATGTTTACAACATTCATTTGACAATGTTCTATGTAAATGCACTATACACTGATGAATGAAAGATGAGTGATTGGAAGGGCCGAATGTAAGACGGGCCTGTGTGCCCAATTTGTTACCCTTTGAAAATAAAGTTAGTTCGTTCGTTCGTTTTCTCTTCCCCCCCCCCCCTCCCACCACGGGACATGCTGATCTAGTGGGAAACTAACATTTGGACATCTTGGCTGGATCAGCACCTCGGTGGCGGGCAGGGAGAGGTATTGGTGCATGAAAAGGCAGACGTGGTCGCGGCCTGTGGGATCGTGTCTATGGTGCAGAAGAACAGACAGATCATCACGACCTGGAGAACATGATGCTGCGGGGAATGACCAGATGATCTGGCCGACTGTCAGGACTCCGAGGACAGGCCAGACAGACATATAATCAGACTGCTACTGGTCCCGGGTTCAAGCCCCGGTGAGGGCCCGAATTTTTTCACGTGGACTTCTAGTAAAAATTTCCCCTGGTCTCTAGGTAGTGAGATCGGACACCCGTGAATATTGTTGCGCACATAAAAAATCCCTTGGCAGTTGGAAATCGAAAAAGAGTAGTCTAACGGCGCTGCCAGGACAAAATTTAGAGTTAAAAATCTACCCAAAGTATTTCAGGAGCCTCGCCGGTGCTACGGAGTTCGTGCACTGAGCTGAGTTTCTCCAGACTCAGGTTTGAGTTAGGAGGAGAACGGAGCACTTATGGGTTGCACCCGTGTGAACTAAACTAAATTAATATTTGTAGCCTTAACTTAATTCTTTCTCTGTACAATGTTCTATACATCGATCGTTTGACCTATTTTATGGTTTACGCCGAGAAAGGGTTAATTACAGAATAATTCAGAAAGGATACTTTCAAGATGGTATGTCCGTCAGGTTTATTTGGCTGCTAGCTTCTAAACGCCGTTGCGTCACATGGCCGAAATCATAACCTTTGACATTCCAGTTGGATCACGCGCTTTTCAAGTGTTACACGTGCTAACTAGTTAGTTAGTTAGTTAGTTAGTCGCAGTTCCAACTTCACAGCAACGGGTCGTCCCCATTATGCTCCGTTCCTGTGCCAGTGAATATCATACAAAATGCTCCCCACTGCCCAATGTGAAAAGTGGAAAAGACAGGAGTTTCGACAAACAACAGCCCGCACAGATACACTGTGCATAATGCCGCCGCCAGAATGTCAACACAATAGTCCCCCACAAAACACCCAGTTCATTTCTGATGGAATCTGCAGTCATTTTCCCAGTTTCCTAGATGTTCACCCACACAGTCCACAAAATACAGTTCATCGTCGTTGGTAGTGGCAGTCAACCAGAAGCCCAGCAGCCACGCATTTCTGCATAAGGCAAAAACCGGTCAACTCTGGGACATAGCCATCTGCCATCGCTCCGAACATGCAGTCACGTTCCAAAAAAACCTCGGGCAGATTCAAAAGCATTTCACACGAAAATCACAGCTCACAGTGTCGCGCCACGCACTCACTCAGTAGCAGGGCGACGGAACCATCAAGCCTCCTTATTCGCCTCTTACGACATGCGTGGTAGTCTGCAGTGTTGCTATTCTTTGCTTCCCTTATGGGCCCCGGCAACACATGCCCACTCTCCACCATCCATGTTTGTTTGGCCCAAACTGACTTTTTGTTTGGTTCAGAATCTGTTAAATTATGTTAGATTGTTTCTAAAGCAAAATAAGTTATGTTAGATTATTTATGATGGAAATGATGGAAGAGCACCAACCACCTTTTGGAAGGCATCGCTATTTCAAGAAAGCAATGCAATTTATCTCCAGAAGAGCTACCAATGATTTTACATATATTTCACATCGCAGAAAAATAACATTGTTGGTTAGCCCTTTGAGAGAAAGTAAGTTAGTTATGTGGGGCAGCTAACATTATAAAAGAAAAAAGCAGTAGCTGCAGCAGCATATATCAATATGACTTATTATTATTATAAACATAAAATATCGCAAAACTGGTATATGCCCATTGACTTGTACGGGGCACCATAACTAACCCCACTAACCCCCTCCCCTCCCCCGTAGCCTTGTAGTGTTTAACACTGTAACACATGCTTGGCTAGCATATAGCTTATAACGTCGAAAAAAGGAAAACATAGATGGCAATATTTAAAAAATATATATATATGATAATAACCAAAACAACAAATCAAACCATTGCAGGGGAAAGGTACACCCAGCAGCAATGGAACAAGCATCGACGATGCCGTCGACGAAAAGGGGGGGGGGGGCAATTGAGGATGGTGGAATAGAGCAGGGGTCACCAAACTACGGCTCGCGGGCCGAATCCGGCCCGCGACGTCATTTCATCTGGCCCGCCGACGGTACTCGAACTTGCTTGATATAACGTATGAAACACGAGACGTTGTGATACAATTTAAATGTAAATATTATGTTTAGAATAATAGGAGATCTTCACACGTGCAGAGACCCCCTGGCTGCTCTAGGCTATTTATTTAGGCGGCCCTGTTTATATATTTTGCAAATTTTATTATGAGATATATTCTACTACCAAATGAAGCCGCCCTACAAGAGTATGGAGTAGCATATCCCATGATATCCTGGTAAAAAATGCTTAGGAGGCTGGGATGTTGTGTTGGCGTGCCTATAAGAGCCCAATTACGCCATGTTCCCGCCTCTTTGGCTTTGAGAACAACTGAGGCCGAAAAGATGCTCATGTCTAATTTTCAGCACAGGCTTTGAACTCATCCCTCTGAGCCATTACCAAGCAGATAGGCGAACATGCCTCGGGCACGGCCGAGCGTGGCCGCAGTTGAGAGGGCAGACAGGCCCTTTGAAAATCCAAAAGATCCAAGAGGATCTTGATTGTGGATTGACCAATGAACTGTTCTGTTGTGGGGTGAGTTTTGAACGAACCTTCATAGCTTAAATAGGAATAGAATAGCTATGTCTGTGCCCGAGAACAATAATGGAGGGGTATGTGCCTGGGAAGAGAGGAAGAGGAAGACCAAAGAGAAGATGGGTGCAGGATATGGCAGATGATCTCCAGATGGGTGTACCTGAAGCGGGACACCTTGCTTATGATCGAGAAGTTTTCCGGAAGGTTGTTATGGGAGCGAGGTTCTGCAAAGGACATGCTACTGAATGAATTACCTTTGTTCCATCTTGTTGTCTGATAATTGCTGGTGTGTGTATCAGACTACAGTTACAGTGCTGTGATGGAAGATCACTGGTACTGTGTTGGATGACTACCCACGCTGTGATGGAAGATCACTGGTACTGTGAAGGATGATCATGTGTTTGTATATTCATGGGGATGCCTATTTTGTCATTGCATCTAATCATGAATTTTATTTATTAGGGCATTGGCATTATTAATCAGATGTTGTATCTTTTCAATTACATTATTCTGATTCCCTATACACGGACCTGAATTTCTTCTGATTATTTCTAAATCTTTTCTTTCTTGTTAGCCGAGGAGATAGAATGAGATTCTCTTTGTCTTCTTATTCCTCTCTTCTTCTACGGCCCATGAGCAGTAGGCGTTGTTCTATTATCTCTATCATCTCTGTGCGGTTACACAAAGGTATCTATAAACTGTCTATGTACCTTTGATGAGCCGTAGCTTCACCAGTGATCCCTAGTCCTCTGCATTTCTTGTGTTTCAATTGGATTTTAATTATGTTTCTAATTTAATGTCTTTTTTTTTTCATTTTCAGATCTCGCGTACTTCACCCCTTATTATGGCTACTAGGAAAAGAAAAGTGGACGATTGTTCAATGAAGAATGAGGAGTAAAGTACTTCTTTGTGGAAATAAATTATCAGAAAACCAGTTGCGTAATATGCAGCAAAAGTGTTGCCGTTTTGAAATAGTACAATCTTCGGCGTCACTATGAAACAAAACATCTATCAACATATTAAAAGTTGTCTGGAAAGTTACGCTCTGGGAAATATGAGACCATTAAACGTGGTTTAGAAACACAAAGAAATCTCTTCACGAGACAATTTGCTGAAAATGAATCTGTCACTCGTGCAAGTTACAAAATAGTGCATAAGATGGCAGAACAAGGAAACCCGATCACTGATGGCTATTTCATCCAAGAGTGTATGATCGAAGCAGCAAATGACTTGTGTCCTGAGAAAGCCGATTTGTTTGGAACTATCAGCCTTTCGGAAAGGTCAGTTGTGCGGAGAACAGAAGAACATGGAGAGAACATAGTGATACAGATACGCGAGAAAGCTAGGAATTTGTTGTAGTATTCTCTGGCGCTGGATGAGTCTACTGACCTCTCGAGTACGTCACAACTTCCCGTGTTGTTCGTGGTGTCAATTTGGACTTTCAGATAACGGAAGAGTTGGCGTCTGTTTGCAGCATGCATGGAACAACAACTGGGCAAGACATTTTCTTGGAAGTGCAAACAATTTTGCAAGACTATAAACTTCAGTGGAATCAGCTTCGAGGTGTTTCATTTGATGGAGTAAAAAAGGCTGGAGTGAGGAAGGGTCTGGTGGTGCAGATCAGGACTCAGGTGAAGATTTGCAAATTCCGAGCGCTCTGTTCATACACTGCATCATACATCAGCAAGTACTCTGTGGGAAGACTTATATATTTATTGTGTATTAAAACCAGTCATTTCTGCTATGAACTTCATTCGGGAACATGCACTCATTCACCGTAAGTTCCAGGCTTTTCTTGAAGAAATTGATTCTGAATTCTGTGACTTGCCTTATCACACATCAGTCAGGTGGCTCAGCTGCGGTAAAGTCTTGCTTCCATTTTACAAGATCCGAAACGAAATAGATGTTTCCCTCACTGAAAAAGATAGAGCTGATTCACAGCTATCAGATCCTACCTGCCTGTCAAAGTTGTTATTTCTGGTCGACATGAATGAACTGTACTTGAAACTTCAGGGAAAGATTTACCTCGATTGCGATCTCTACAGAACCATTAAAGGATTTCGGAGAAAGCTGTCATTGTTGGAAGCACAACTGGAAGGAGAAAATCTTTCTCATTTTCACTGTTTCAAAGAGTTTGGAGAGATTTTCAGATCTTGACAGAATTGAGATTGACATTCTTCTGTTAGATTTTGGCTACTAGGAAAAGAAAAGTGGACACCGAGTGTCAATTTTTCAATAAAGAGAATTCATGCTTTCCTATTGAATGCTTTTGAACTGTTTACACTGTCTAAGACTCTGTCTAGGGCATTTCTCTATAGACATCACCAACATATGTCAAACGTTTAAGCTAGCTGACGGCATCTACTATAAGTCGTAGTTGGTCTGGCAGTTGACCACGTGCACTTCATCGCAGACGTCGTTGGCCGTGTTGAAGTGAAGACCTTCTGAAAACTCTAGTCGCCGTGTTCCTTGATTAGTGCAGCTGCTAGGATATATAATATGTTTTCGATCCGATTGATTGTAGCCTTTATGATGTGCCAGTTGAACTACAGTTGGAGCTCATTGATTTACAAGCAAATGACTTGTTGAAAGAGAGGCACAGAGAAGGAAAACTTGTTGAATTGTACCGCTGCTTACCTTATGTTGAGTTTACGAAACTTAAATTTGCCATTGGTATGGCATCAGTGTTTGGAACAACCTATGTCTGTGAGCAAACATTTCCAAAAATGGAGTCTGTGAAGTCACCACATCGAACGAGATTGACTGATGAACATTTGAAAGCAATTCCAAACCAAACTTTGATGGTTTTTTGAATGCCACAAGCCAGTTTGATAAATCTGCCTAGCCTCTTTTGCTGCTTAGTTTGTGAGATTCTGATATGTGCACATTAGGTCTGATTTAACTATATTTTTGCTAACGTCACCTTCTTTGATAACTTTGTTTAGTAAATAAATATGTTGGTTGTCTTTGTTTTTTGTGCATTGCATGCCCTTCCCATGATTAACTTAGTTTTTCGTCTTTTTTCCCAAGAGCTTTCGTTCAAGCTTGAAATTATTGTTAAAGTTAGTTGCATATCCTTTACAGGACGTTTGCAGTCAGCACCAACATTGTTTGCTGTTGTTGATGTTTTGGCAAGTTTTCATTCAGTAGTTTACCATTCCTTTCTTAACGACCGGCACCCGTAACATAGCGTAAAAATCAGCGCAACGTTGTCTGGTGCCAAATCGCGCGTAGCTGTGTTTCGGACGCGGGGATACGGGATTACGAACCGCGTCCATAAGACCTTCGCCACGGAGCTCGGCGCAAGTATTGTGCAGAATGACTATTCGGCCCGCGCTCGTCATTTTCTCTGTTATCCGGCCCGCCGTGAAAAAGGTTTGGTGACCCCTGGAATAGAGGAACCCTGCCAGGCATACGTCAGTGGACGTCGTGTAATGCGCAAAAGACCAGGACAATTTATACCGCACTATGAACCACCACAATTATAACCAACACCACTGAGGCTAGTTGAACTAGATGGAAAGTCTCTTGTTCCCCTCAAATCGAACAGATGGATGGTTGGCTAGCGTAGTTAAAACGTAGACATACCGACGGAAGGCAAAGGAAACCATCGCTGTACACCGATAGTAATAACAGGCGGCTACAAAAGACACAAGAGTTGACTTTATTGCACTAGGTTTTATCCAATATAGTTTGGCTCTCTCCAAAGAGTAGCTAACCGCCAGTCGAACTAAACTTCTGTAGCTCCTGCGACGATCCCAAAGGATTATCGAAAATACTGCAACAGAGAATCCACAAACGAACCACACACTCTTGAACCCGAGGCACACGACTTAACCATTTCGACATAGAGATCTACCACACTCATAGTGTAGTTATGATATAACAGCTCAAGTAAAGTTAAGGTAAACCACATATCACAAATCTTATCATAGACTGGTGATCATTGAGCTGGTGATCTTGGATCACTTATCCTAGACTCTGGTGATCTTGTAAGCTGATGATCATAGCTCACTTATCGTTATGGTACATGATGATGGTAACCCTTGAGTCAGTTGACATAACAGTATAAATAAATCTATATATGTTGATCAGTACTAACATAAGCCATAGGAAGTGTACAAACTAACGACTTCTTGTGTAGACATTATTAGAACAACAGCGAAGTAAAAGAAGAAGGTGGAGTTGCAGAAGTAGAAGATGGTAAAGTAAAGCATTTAGCCGTAGTGGTCAAATGGTGCTTGCCCCAGAATTCTATAGACTAGTGGACACTCCAGGGTGATATGGTCAATATCTCATTGGCCACCTTTACTTCTCTAGACTTTTCCTGATACCTCGTTTAAACTGAGTCGACCTGCAGGCCCACGATTATTTTTAAATACGTCTAGATGTAAATTCTAACCCATGACCACAGTGGTGGCAGGCAAACAAGAAGAAGACAGGTAGCCAGTAAACTGCTCGTCCTTGTCTAGGTCTGTGCCCCAGTCAGAACAAGACAGGTAGCCAGTGAACTGCTCGCCTTGTCTAGGTCTGTGCCCAGTCAGAACAAGACAGGTAGCTAGTTAACTGCTCGCCCTTGTCTAGGTCTGTGCAACAGTCAGAGCACGACAGGTAGCCAGTGAACTGCTCGCCCATGTCTAGGTCTGTGCAACAGTCAGAACAAGACAGGTAGCCACTGAACTGCTAGCCCTCGCCTAGATCTGTAAGCCAGTCAGCCACCCATTGTTACAGCAGTTGTGTTGCCAGCTTGGTTTAAAGTCGCTGTCGTTATCAGACTCCAGGGACAGCTAAACTCTTCTGGAAACTGCGGATAAGATAACATTGTGGTTTCGAGTGCTTAAACGATTTCTAGTTGAGATAAGAAGTTATTCATCTCCGTACAAAATCTAGGTTGGTGTACAATTATTAGTTTATAGAACACAGCATGTCCACAGTCGTTTGAGCGCCATGGAAGGTTAAAACGGCAGCAAAACTTATCAATATGTGATAAGATTTTTATTAGTTCCCCCATTGTAAAGTAGAAACGGGTCGTGAACCACTTATTGGTAACAGATTGCCATAAGAAACCTCAAATCATTGTTCTATATTTTGAGCGCATGGGACTGCGTCTGCCCCATTAATATGGGGAGCTGAGAATAATGCACAATAACATTCTGGCAGATATGGATGGCTCTTGGAACAGGAGTACCAGACCATAATGTCACTGTGGAGAAGCCATTACCAACATTATCGTTTGATATTATATAATGGAAGCGCCGCCTACTTCAACTAGTAATTCATATGTCAGCCCAGTCCGTGACCACGTAGTGTTTGTAATAGTCAGTGTTAGGTGTTAGTTTCTTTATTAATATACAGTGTCAGACGGATATATATCAGATATAAATACTAATAGATCATATATAGAACTATTTATCATGGCCACTAGTGGAAATTTTCCAGTTTGGACATTAAAAGCCTCATTACGCAGAAATATTCAAAATGTAAACAGAATGACCATGACGACGGAGACGGCCATGTGGAAGCTCCCAATATAGTAAAACGGAACGCAGATCACACAAATCTTATAGGATAGACAGTGATTATCACAGTTACGAGGATGTCACAGATTTCTGTCTCAACGGACATTTATATGAAAATAATAGTACATGTGGACATCTGGGTGTGGATTTCGGGGACACTAATAGTTTTTCAAAGAAAATTACAAAAATTTATTACCACACCTACCATCGTCATCAGCACTTGTTGAAGCCAGAAGAGAACACCAGAGCTCCATTCGACACCGGACCGGAAGATCGGGCAAGTTGAATTGTTTGTTGATATTTCTTGCGTTGTGTTCGGTGGTTTGGAAGAATTCTATTCGGAACTTCTCTCCATGGCTGCTTGTCTACGTTGTAAATGTGCGGGCGGTTGGTAGGGCTACGTTTGTGCCAGATTATTAAATTTATCTTTCACACAGTTACGTTCGTTGCTAACAGCGGCCAGATCGTTACTATTTTATTGTGACATCTGTGAGGGGGGGGGGTGAGGGGTGTCAGGTATTGGTAGCACCTTTGGTAAGAATGATCCAAGCCCTTTTCAGGACCCATCCCCCACTGGTCCAAGCCTGACAATCAGCTCACGCCTGTGGCACCTAGTAGCTGTCAGCATGCGACAGCGTCCACTCCCAGGCAACAGCTGTGAGAGGCTGGCTAAACCAGGCGCGTGTAGCCTATTTGGTGTCAAACCAAGCGGTGAAGTAGGGTATGTCTACCCGCATGTGAAGACAGGATCCGGCAGATTGCGCGGAAGAAATCATTCCTGATTCAACGGGCAAGACGGCGTTTACCTACAAAGCGTTGTGGAACGTAATGAGCACGGCAAAGCACGTAGAGCGCCCTGGTCATCCACTACACCTGTATTCGTCTCCAGTCGTCTTGACTTGTCCTGCCACTAGATTCAGATGTACTCAGGCGAGAGAGTGAGGTCAACGAATTGCGCAACTCTTCCTCACTTTAATCCAATTCATCGCGCAAGTCATTCTTCATCCAACGTCATATATCACCTTCAAGCCATGTGGCGGTGGGCGAGCGGCAAAGCGGCAGCATTACCTAACCAGCTAGCTGCGGTTTGTGGGTAGCCTAACCTGCGGTTGACATACAAAGAAAGAAAAAACAGGTAAAGCTAAAAGAGCAAACCATATTCCCTTAACAATCGGAACTTGGAATGTACGCACCCTACTTGGCAGAGATGGCGCGTCGGGTCCAGAGAGACGAACAGCACTGACTGGGAGAGAGCTGGGCAGGTACAACATCGACATTGCAGCCTTGAGCGAGAAACGACTTGCAGAAGAAGGCCAAATCTGTGAAATAGGTGCCGGCTACACATTTTTCTGGAGTGGTAGGAAAAGCGAAGAAAGACGCCAATCCGGTGTGGGATTTGCCATTAAGTTGGCCCTGGTCGGCAAACTAGCTGGATTTCCAAAGGCTATAAACGACAGGCTCATGACCATTAAATTGCCCCTGCTGAATGGAAGGAAGCATGCAATCATTGTGAGTGTCTACGCACCAACTATGACCAATGAAGATGATGTCAAGAACAAGTTCTATGAGGACCTGCACAATGTATTAAAATCTGTTCCCAAAGGAGAAAAACTTATATTCCTTGGGGATTACAATGCCAGAGTAGGCACGGAAACCACCTCTTGTAGTGGCATTATCGGAAAGCACGGAGTCGGAAACTGTAACAGCAATGGACTCCTCCTTCTTCAGACATGTGCCGAACACGATCTCCTGATTACCAACACAATTTTCCGTCTCCCCGTGAGAAACAGGACATCTTGGATGCACCCTCGATCGAAACACTGGCACCTCATTGACTATGTCATCGAAAGGAGGAGTGCCAGTCAAGACGTTCGAGTGACAAAATCCATGTGTGGTGCCGAATGTTGGACAGACCATCGTCTCATTATCTCGAAAATCAACATTCACATCAAACCACCACGGCGTCCTCAAGGAGTGAAAATGCAAAAAAAAAACACAAAAAAAAACAAACTAAATGTCACCTGCCTATACAGGAAGAAAATGCAGCTGTCGTTTAAAAATATGCTGGAAGACCGCCTCAAGCCCAATGCTGCAGCTAAACAGTATACAGAAACTGAGTAGAGAGCCCTAAATTTACAACACTGCTATGGAAACCCTGGGTCCAACCCCCCGAAAGCATAAAGACTGGTTTGATGAAAATTCCGAAGACATCAACCAATTGCTGGCCGAGAAACATCTTCTCCTCAAAGCACATTTGAATGACCCGAAGTCAACATAAAAAAGATGCCTTCAAGAACATTCAGAGAGTAGTGCTGCAGAAACTTCGGCACGTGCGGGACTCCTGGCTGAGCAGCAAAGCTGATGAAATTCAAGGCTGTGCTGACAGACATAATATGAAAAATTTCTACGACTCACTGAAAGCAGTCTATGGTCCTACATCATCAGGCACAGCTCCCCTCCTCAGTGCAGATGGGGTAACATTGGTCACCGATAAGAAAGACATCCTTCAGCGCTGCGCAGAACATTTCAGCAACATCATAAATGCAACCTCCTTCTTCGATGATGAAACCATCAACTGCCTTCCTCAAGTTCCCATCAATGATACACTTGATGACCTGCCAACCATAGTGGAAGTAAACAAAGCCATCCAGCAACTCTCCAGCCGCAAGGCACCAGGTCCGGACTCCATCCCGGCCAAGATATACAAGGCAGGTGGGCCGGTCCTAACAGAGCAGCTTCACCAAGTCTTTACAAACGTATGGGTGAACGAGACCATGCCACAAGATTTCAAGGACGCGTCAATAGTCCACCTTTACAAACGAAAAGGAAACCGCCAATACTGTGACATCCACCGAGGCAACTCCTTGCTTTCAATTGCCGGGAAGATACTCTCCAGAATTCTTCTCAATCGCCTCACGGCCCATCTGGATCAAGGTCTTCTTCCCAAGAGCCAGTGTGGCTTCAGAAAAGAACGTGGAACTATTGAAATGATTTTCGCTGCAAGGCAGCTGCAAGAGAAATGTCAGGAACAGAACTGCGAAATGTTCTCCACTTTCATTGACCTTACCAAGGCTTTTGATACAGTCAGCAGAGAAGGACTGTGGAAGATTATGGCAAAATATGGCTGTCCACGAAAGTTTGTCCAAATAGTGCGGCTATTTCATGATGGCATGCAGGCAAGAGTACAGGAAAATGGTGAACTGTCTGAGCCCTTTCCTGTCACCAATGGAGTGAAACAAGGATGTGTCCTGGCACCAACACTGTTCAGCCTCATGTTTTCAGCTATGTTGACGAATGCCTTCGAGAACAACGACATTGGAATAGACATCAACTACCGCATGGATGGAAAGTTATTCAATCTCAGAAGGCTGAAAGCTAAAACCAAAATTGACAGCGACACCGTCAGAGAGCTCCTGTTTGCTGATGATTGCGCTCTATACGCCAACTCAGAGGCGGACATGCAACATAATGTTTCAGCTTTCTCACATGCCTGTGCCAACTTTGGGCTCAATATCAATTTGGAGAAGACTGTAGTTATGTACCAGCCAGCTCCAGGGAATAATCACACTGTGCCGAATATCAAAGTGAATGGTCATAGTCTAAGTGTTGTGGACAAATTCACCTATCTTGGCAGCACTGTGTCACAAGCTGCCACAATTGATGATGAAGTGAATGCAAGAATCTCCAAGGCCAGCGCGGCCTTTGGCAGACTGTACAAGAATGTATGGGACAGAAATGGAATAAGCCTGCAAACAAAGCTGAAAGTCTACAAAGCAGTTGTATTATCCACACTGCTATATGCTTGTGAAACCTGGACTGTTTATCAGCGACACGCTAGGAAATTAAACCACTTCCACACAGTCTGCCTTAGGAAGTTACTGAAGATTAAATGGCAAGACAAGATCCCAGACACTGAAGTCCTAGAAAGAGCGTCCATGCCCAGTATCCACACTCTACTAATGAAGAATCAGATTCGCTGGGCTGGTCACTTGACTCGCATGCCAGATCACAGGCTCCCTAAACGAATTTTTTTACGGCGAGTTGCGTTGTGGTAAACGCTCCCAAGGCGGCCAGAGGAAACGCTTTAAAGACACTCTGAAAATCTCACTGAATGCTTTTGGAATTAATCATGACACCTGGGAGACTGCAGCCAGAGACCGAAATTCGTGGCGTACATCATTACGCAAGGGTGCAGTCACTTGTGAGGCAACCAGGACTGCTAGAGCTGTGAAGAAAAGACAGAACAGAAAAACCACTGCAGAAAATCCTCCTCCAGAAACGTCAAGCATTCTTTGTCCACATTGTCAAAGAACATTTCGAGCCAAAATAGGCCTTATCAGCCATCTTAGAACTCACGGCTCCATACTTTCAACCCCACTGGATGAAATGAATGGTCATCATCATTCTTGATGGACAAACAACAACAACAACACTTTATTGTGACGACCTCACTGCTGGATAGAACTTTATCGTGTTGTTATAGTCATTACCTGTTGTTACTATACGTCCTCAGTGTTCCCTTTTCATGTAAATAAATATGTTCGTCTGTGTTAAATTTGGTTTCTATCTCTGTTAGGAGTTTTCGTGTGTCCTGTAGTGTGATTTTCTTCACACACACACACACACACACACACACACACGCGCGCGCACGCACACACAATACCAGCATTTTGGCTGGAATATAACAACGTCATCTTGGTAGGGCGATTTTAATTTCCTCGTCGGACTTGCTACATCGTTGGTCTCGAACACCGTCTTATAGCATTGTTGATCATATTTGCATTCTATCCAGTCTGTTACTCTCCCTTTACAGACTACTTTCAACCTTCCACACGATCTAGAATCACACACATACATAGTTTATTTCAGCTATTAAGTTTACAGAATATTATTGCACCATTCATCATTACAAGACTTTATGGACATGGGTGAGATGTCCGGTTTGTCCGGTCATGAACTTAGAACATGGGCTAAACAAGAATTAAAAGCTTTTCCAGGCACAGCAACGAGAAGAAAGAGCATCAGCCAAGGAGGCCAAAGAATTAGAAGCAGCTCGTGAAAAAGAAGCTACACAATTACAAGCAGCTCTTGACAAAGAAGCTAAAGAATTAGAAATAGCTCTTGAAAAATAAGCCAGAAAATTACAAGCAGCTCTTGAAAAAGAAGCTTGAGAATTACAAGCAGCGCGTGAAAAAGAAGCTAGAGAATTATAAGCAGCTTTAGAAAAAGAAAAACTGGCAGCAGAGAAAGAAACCAAAGAAAGAGAACTTGCAATATAAAGGGAAAAACTGTCAGCAGAAAGAGAGAGGCTTGCATTTGAGAAAGAGAAACTAGCGGCCGAATTAATAATGAAGGACAAAGAGATTGAAGGCAACTTAAAGGTAAAGACTCTTGATAAATGCAAGGAAGCTGAGGTCGCTCAAGCAAAACTCTAGGCGAAATCAGGAGACCCCATTAAACGGTACCAGGATCTTATCTGAAACTTCACACAAGATGATTCTATTTCAGCATGGATAACTAATTTTGAAGTGTTAATGAAATATTACAAAATACCAACCGAAGAGTGGCTAATACTATTTCACCGTCATTTGGCTCTTGGACCTTTGAAGGTCGTGGAGGTGATACCTGAGAGTCTGCGTACCAACTACACATATATTAGAGACAGAGTGTTATCACATTTATCTTTGGATCAAGCTGAGTTACGAACGAAATTTGAAACTCTGGCACCAAAGGCAAACCAGTCGTTCCTAGACTATGTCTCAGAAACAACTTTTCTTTTTAACAAGTGGCTTAAATCAGCTGATGTGGGTTCGGATTTTGAGAAACTCCGTGATCTCATGCTGAGAGACAAATTGATTTCTTCAGTACCAGAAACGATGTCTACATTTCTTGTGGAGAACAAGTGTACTTCGGTACCTGAGATGGAATCCAAAGGTGAGGGATATTATAACGCCCACAGAGATGTGTTTGCTGAAGGAGCTCAACTGTAGTTAGTTATAGGAGCAAGTGCGAGACTACGCAGTCAAAGATACCACAGTAGACCAAACAGATTCTCACAATATGGTCAGCAGTACAGAGGTATAGGACCATATCACATGAGAGGTAACACACACAGAGAACCAGACAGACCTAGAAAGGGTTACTTCATGCAGTGTCCACATTGTAGATTGCAACATGGTTCTCTTGAGATGTGCGATAAGAACCCCCGCTACGACTCTTACCTCAAGAACTTAACATCTAAGAAGGCCAGTAAGTATGCTTCTTACAAAAATAGTGTTAAATGTTTTGTTTGTAATTCCTACGGGTATATCTCAAAAGATTGTAAGATTAGAAAAACATGGAAAGAGGCCAGTGCTGCATAAATATTTACCAGTAGTGAAACAGACGAATTTGAAGACACTCATGCAAACATGTTAGATACATTCCCCAACGACATACCATGTAACGTGTGCAAATAATTCAATAAAGACGGTAACCTGGCATGTGGCCATAATGTACCAATACAAGAGGCTAACGCAGTCAACATCCAGAATGGTACCCTGAAGGTCCATCAAGCTTGGGTCAATCGATCGCCAACAACATGTGTCAGGGACACAGGGCATCCATTATAGGGGTAGACCAAAAGCCTGTAAAGACAAAAGACTACACAGGCAAGAGTGTTGCATGTAGAACTTTTGGCAGTACTCTAGAGAGATATAAAATTGCATGGGTCACAATGAAATCCCCATACTTTGAAGGTAGAGTGCGAGCATCAGTTTTAACTAAACTGTGTGCTGGTCTGATGACTGGGAGCATTCCAAAGGTGACAGATTGTACCCACGAAGAAGCGATCCATTGGGAGATCAAATACAAAGCAAAAAAAAGAGAAGAAAATAAGCACACGACAGCGCAACTTACTTTGAATGAAAATACACAAAACCATTTGTTAATGACGAAAGACTTAGCCACAGAACAAAAGCAAGACCCCCACATTACAAGCATGTTTCAAGCATATACACGAACCAGCCAAACAAGCGAAACATGGTAAATGGGAATTTATTTCAGATAACAACATACTTACCAGACAATACAGAAAGGGGGCAACACTACTCTTTCAAACAGTGCTGCCTAGTCAATATCGCAGCGAGGCACTGAAAATTGCACATGACTTCCCATTTGCAGGTCACATGGGGATAGCCAGAACCACATAAAGAATGTTGGCACAATTCTACTGGCCTGGCTAATCGAAGGATATTGGTAGACATGTCAATTGAAACGAGAAAAAGAGTGTTGAGGGGATACATAGAGCCTGTTCTTTTGTATGGATGTGAAACTTGGACAATGTGCAGTCAAGCTGAAAAACATCTGATGGCTACAGAAATGTTGTTTCTGAGGAAAATGCAAAGAATACCATGGACAGATAGAAAAACCAATGACCAAGTACTACAAGAGACAAATGAGAATCGTAGATTGATTAGAGAAATTAGACGTAGACAGTCAAAATTTTTTGGACATGTTATGAGAAGAAATGTACTGGAGAACTTAGTGACAGCTGGCAAGATCGAAGGGAACAGACCAAGAGGAAGACCGAGAGGAAAATACCTGGATGGCTTGGCCACATGGCATGGACGAGACAGGAACACTGAACTGATCCACGACTCTGGTGATCGAGTGAAATGGCACATCATGACCGCCCACGCTTTCCGGCATGGCACATGATTGATTGATTGAGTGTCCGATCATGTGAGCTATGCCAAAGGACTACAACGAAGGATAAACATCCTAAGGCACCAGTTCAACAAACTGATCTGGCATTTTGACCGTTCCAGAAAATAGCGGTCAACATCATGGGACCAGTTAACACGACATCAGATCGAGGCAATAGATTTATACTAACAATAATAGATCTTTGCACCAGGTGGCCAGAAGCGATTCCGTTAAGAGCTATTATGTCTAGATCCATCGTGTCTAGTTCCATCGTAGACTCATTTCTGTTAATTTTCAGCAGAATAGGCTTTCCTTTATGTATATTATCTGACAGTGGTAGCCAATTTATTTCTGATGCTACCCAAGCCGCCATGAAGATGAAGGTGTTCAGTTCTCCATATCGAACCTTAGCAAAAGTTGCGGCTGAACGACACAACGATTGGGACATTTTATTGCCAGCTGTACTTTTCGCTTACCGCCAAGTGCCACAGGTGAGCACGGGTTTCTCCCCATTCGAACTCGTGTACGGAGCAAATACACGGAGTCCATTGACTTTGTATAATGATGTGCTCACAAGTAAAGTGCATGACCACCCGAAACGGGAGGCGTACGAGATGGTTAACCATCTAAGGGAGAAAATAATAACGGCATGTCAATTTGCAAAATCAGCACTTCAGAAACCGGGTGAAAATACAGACAGTATGACAATAGAAAGGCTAAGACAATCGTCTTGAATGAAGAAGAAGAGGTATTACTATTATTACCCGACCCTAGACATTGTCTCGTCATTTCATGGTAGGGTCCATTCAAGGTTGTCAGGAAAATCAGTGATGTTGATTATTTAATAAATGTCAAAGGTAAAAACAAAATATTTCACATTAACATGCTGAAACTATACATGGATAGCAATACAGTCAAAACACAAAAAAATCCAACAATTACCACACAGAATAGCGGCAGCATGTTGGGTCATTAACGAACAACAAGATGATGCAGTAACACAACAGATACCGACACCAACTTTCAACGGTACTAATAGTTGGAAAGCTGTTCATGTTAACAAAAACCTATCGACTCAAGATAGAAACAAGTTAACAGCAGCTATACAACAATTTGGTGATATTTTCTCGGATAAACCGGGACAAACAACATTAATACAACATAAGATCACTTTGCTATCAAACATACCTGTCAAAGTAAATAAAGCCTTATCCAACTCCAGTTCATTACTTAGAAAGAGTAATAGCTAAAATAGCGGAACTGGGGCAGTGTGGCATAATTATAAAATCCACATCAAATTATTGTTCACCGTTAATTATTGTGAAAAAGAAAGACAATTCTTTACGGATTTGTGTTGATTATAGAAAAGTCAACGCACTAACGTTATTAGATGCTGAACCCATGCCCAATGTCGACGATATACGATTTTTTTTCCTGCGTTTCCATCCTGTTTCAGGATATTGCGGTCAACACCAGCATCTTTCAGCTGTATGTTGATTCCTAGGCTAGATTACGCTCATCAGCACGCCACGACTTTCTGAGCGACCGGCTCCATACTCTCATAAGTCACTTTTGCAATTCGAACCACTGCTAATTCTCGTCGCGTCACGTGACGAGAGTATTCGGGGTTAGCGGAGAAAGCTGCTAACCCCTCGGCAATGGAGCCGGCGACGATATACGATGGCATAGCGAAATCTAATTTTTTTTTCACAAATAGACCTTACTAAGGGATATTGGCTAATCCCTATGGATAAAGAATCCATGCACATCACTGCCTTTGCCACTTCTTTAGGTCTTTATGAGTGGGCGTACATGCGTTTCGTATTGCACACCGCACCGAGTACTTTTATGCGGATGATGCGCAGTTTACTACAAGGTATTACCAATGTAGCAACTTACATGGGTTATATAGATCACATCACCCAAATTATATAGATCACATCACCCGAGTTATATAGATCAAATCACCAGAGTGCCAGTGTTATATAGATCACATCACCAAAGTGCCAGTGTTATATAGATCACATCACAAGAATGTCATCACCCGAGTTATATAGATCACATCACCCGAGTTATATAGATCACAAGCACAGTGAAGCACGCTGACAAAATTATGGTGAGAGAACTATTTCCTTGGTTGTACAGGGGCGAATGGTCCAGATCTCCTTTTGGCCTTTGAGGGGACCTTTTACTTCTTTTATAAATTTTCTGTGTCGATACTTGGGCTTGTCTCTAAGATGCACAGTGGGGGTTCTGAGCCAGGAAAACTGGTTCCTCTAAGGGGCTAAGCGGGAATGATTATCTATCTCATTTGAGAGGTCTCTAACCAAAAACTTGCCAAATCATATCCTGTATCTTGTCTATCTGTTATACAAGATATATTTACAGAGACCACTTCTAATTGGGACCTCTGTCTTTTCTTAACATGCTACAGTATGGAAGGGAATTGATCCATGCTGTCAGAGATCACAATTTTAGAGAAGCATGATCACCCACGACAGCCGGGAAAGCACTGGATGATGGTGACATCATTACATAGAGCTGCGGTAGTGCAGTGTTTATCATGATTTCTGGCCTACTGGCCTGGCGGTCATGTGTTCGAATCCAAAATAAGACAGGGATTTAATAAATCCGGGCTCCAGTGTTGATCCAGCATAACATGGGCACCAGAAAATGCCCTGGGAGTAAAGGTGGGCAGTATTGTGTAGATCACATCACCCAAGTTATATAGATCACATCACCCAAGTTATATAGATCACATCACCCAAGTTATATAGATCACATCACCCGAGTTATATAGATCACATCACCCGAGTTATATAGATCACATCACCAGAGTGCCAGTGTTATATAGATCACATAACTATAGTGCCAGTGTTATATAGATCACATCACCAGAGTGCCAGTGTTATATAGATCACATCACCCGAGTTATATAGATCACATCACCAGAGTGCCAGTGTTATATAGATCACATCACCAGAGTGCCAGTGTTATATAGATCACATCATCAGAGTGCCAGTGTTATTTAGATTACATCACCATAATGCCAGTACCACCCCCAGAGTACCAGTGTTATATAGATCACATCACCAGAGTGCCAGTGTTATATAGATCACATCACCTGAGTTATATAGATCATATCACCCGAGTTATATAGATCAATCACATCACCCGAGTTATATAGATCACATCACCAGAGTGTCAGTGTTATATAGATCACATCATCAGAGTGCCAGTGTTATATAGATCACATCACCTGAGTTATATAGATCACATCACACGAGTTATATAGATAAATCACATCATCCGAGTTATATAGATCACATCACCAGAGCTCCCCCGATGTGTCTCCACCTTGCCGTGGTGGGGGAGCTTGCGTGTCCCATCGACCCCATGTGCTTGCCGATGGGTGAAAACTACATATCGAACGGCTCATGGGATAGGGACCAGACTAAGAGAGACACAACCTGCTGCTCTGCAGGTGAGACTGAGGATAGCAGTCTAAAATCTAAATCAGGCGCACGAAGGCATAATATCTTGGTCCGGACAAAACACTAAAGGCTCCCTGTCGAGGGCTGTGGCTGAACTCCTCTAAGCCACAAACCCTCGGACCTGAGAGCCGGGCCGATTCCCACCTTTCGAAAAATAAAGGCGTGATACTGAGCAAGCTACATGCTCAGGTCTGATACAAGTTCGAAGGCTCTCAGCGGGGGATATGAGAGATTAGCGGATGAGAGGGCCAGGCCGTTTCTCGCTCACCGCTGCACGAAGGTAAGGTGCTGAGCCGGCAGCACAAGTAGCCTACCTCGTGAGCGAGTACAAAAAGTCAAAAAGTGCCCCAGCCGAAGAAAATGGCTGCGAAAACTGTATCTAACTCATAGAGAGTGTAGACAAAAGTGGAAGAACGTCTCAATGACGCAAAATGGAACGCACGGCGAGCGAACCTATTGCGTGGTCCGAAGTCAAAAAGCAAAAGCTTACCGAGTTGGTGTCGCTCGCAGTCTGACCGTCCCTGGTGTGTGCTTGAGCGATCAGTGGCAAACGGGTTGCCCAACACATGGAAGTGAGGAACTAAAGCAGCCATGAGCAGGACGTGGCAACTCCTCGGGTGAGCCCAGTCACAGAGCAGTATGTGCCGGCTCTGCAATTATGGAAGCCTCCTTGGATAGCGAGGGAATGCTCATGGTCTGCCCCTGCCTTCCCTTGAGGGCCGACCACGATGTCGTTCATCGTTCTATCTTGACCAGCTGAGATGTTAGCGACATCACAACAGTCCAACGTGCCTCGAAACCAGAGGAAGGCTAACCTCATTAAAAAATGCCCGCTGAAGTCGGAAGTGTCGTCCTACGGGTGGCAAACTAAAAATTGACACTACGCAATTACGTCCGAGTGAAATGTCTTGACCTAATGTCTCTCGTGCTAGGAACAGCTCTGACTACCTAGTTTCCGAATGCCGCTCTTGTTCGGAACAGCTCTGACTAGGTAGTTTTCCGAATGTCTGTTGTGCCTGGAAAAGCTCTGATGGGCGCAACGACAAGCACATGTCCGAAAACTCGCTGAGTGGATGCCGTCTGCAAACCTGTCTGGTTTGTGCAGGAATGACCTGGGGAAACGAAGTGCCCAATATATTGAAGAGAGGAATTAAAGCAGCCATGAGCAGGACGTGACGATCTCCCTCGGTGAGCCCAGATCCAGGGCGTTATGTGTCGGCCCTGCAACTATGGAAGCAACCTTGGATGGCGGAAAATGCTATGGACTGTCCCTGCCTTCCTTTGAGGGATGACCGTTGTCTTCGACCGTTCAACCTTGGCCAGCATGGTTGCAGATGGCACCACAAAAGTGAGAGTCTCCCAGGAATGCTACCTGGTCAAAAAAGCACGCTAAAGTCGATGTGTTGGCCTACGGGTTTCGGCCCAAGGGCGCATAACAGACACACCGCAATCACATCTGAAAAAACACTCCGGATGAACGAAAAGAAGAAGACATCACCAGAGTGGCAGTGTTATATAGATCACATCACCCAAGCTATATAGATCACATCACCTGAGTTATATAGATCACATCACCCGAGTTATATAGATCAATCACATCACCCGAGTTATATAGATCACATCACCCGAGTGCCAGTGTTATATAGATCACATCACCCAAGTTATATAGATCACATCACCCAAGCTATATAAATCACATCACCTGAGTTATATAGATCACCAGAGTGCCAGTGTTAATATAGATCACATCACTAGAGCGCCAGTGTAATATAGATCACATCACCAGAGTACCAGTGTTATATAGATCACATCACCTAAGTGCCAGTGTAATATAGATCACATCACCTAAGTGCCAGTGTAATATAGATCACATCACCTGAGTTATATAGATCACCAGAGTGCCAGTGTTAATGTAGATCACATCACCAGAGTGCCAGTGTTATATAGATCACATCACCCGAGTGCCAGTGTTATATAGATCACATCACCCGAGTGCCAGTGTTATATAGATCACATCACCCGAGTGCCAGTGTTATATAGATCACATCACCCGAGTGCCAGTGTTATATAGATCACATCCGCCGAGTGCCAGTGTTATATAGATCACATCACCCGAGTGCCAGTGTTCACATCACCCGAGTTCCAGTCTTATATAGATCACATCACCCGAGCTCCAGTCTTATATAGACCACATCACCCGAGTTCCAGTCTTATATAGATCACATCACCCGAGCTCCAGTCTTATATAGATCACATCACCCGAGTTCCAGTCTTATATAGATCACATCCGCCGAGTGCCAGTGTTATATAGATCACATCACCCGAGTGCCAGTGTTATATAGATCACATCACCCGAGTGCCAGTGTTCACATCACCCGAGTGCCAGTGTTATATAGATCACATCACCAGAGTGCCAGTGTTATATAGATCACATCACCCGAGTGCCAGTGTTATATAGATCACATCACCAGAGTGCCAGTGTTATATAGATCACATCACCCGAGTGCCAGTGTTATATAGATCACATCACCCGAGCTCCAGTCTTATATAGATCACATCCGCCGAGTGCCAGTGTTATATAGATCACATCACCCGAGTGCCAGTGTTATATAGATCACATCACCCGAGTGCCAGTGTTCACATCACCCGAGTGCCAGTGTTATATAGATCACATCACCAGAGTGCCAGTGTTATATAAATCACATCACCCGAGTGCCAGTGTTATATAGATCACATCACCAGAGTGCCAGTGTTATATAGATCACATCACCCGAGTGCCAGTGTTATATAGATCACATCACCCGAGTGCCAGTGTTATGTAGATCACATCACCTGAGTGCCAGTGTTATATAGATCACATCACCCGAGCTCCAGTCTTATATAGATCACATCCGCCGAGTGCCAGTGTTATATAGATCACATCACCTGAGTGCCAGTTGGTGTATAAAATGAAGCTAGCATCATAAATATCCAATAGTCTTAATTGTTTACTTAATGATTCTGTATTTTCATTTCCACTTAACTTAGTGTTTGTATATGTTATTTCTCTTATTTGTAATATTTGTTTTCAAGCTATGTATTTTTGTTCTTTTATTTGTAGATAAAGACTTCGGTCAAAATAATTGCTTATATTTGTCTTTCTTATTGAAGAGCTTCCCCATTATATTTTGCATTCATTTATTTTTGGTATTCTAAGACCTAAAAAATCACCATCATGTGCTGTGCTGAGCTACAGTCATATTCCTCCATAAACATTTGCCCTCTGTGTTCTAGATAAGTTCAACCTAACATGGCAGTTGCCAAAACATGGCTCACGTAACTAAGGTCTGACATTTGCAAAAAATAAAGCCCTTTCCTTTGTTCTTTGAAGTGATATCTCATTACTACACAAAAATATGTTAGTAGTGAGTATCTGGCACCCTCATTTAATCACATATTGGTATTTTGCGTGTGTGTCAAGATTTATTAGTATTTGTTTATGTTTCAAATTCTTTCTTTGTTTTTACCAACATTAATATACCTTTTCATATTATTAAAACATTTAATCTTAGTGTTACATTATTATTTACATATGCTTAGTACTTATTTTCATTTTAGTATTTTGTTTGTTTGTTTCCATATCCTTTACAGGACATCGCTGTCAACATCAGAATCTGTCAGCTAATTGTTGATTTCTTGGCAAGATTACGCTCAGTAGTTTGCCACTGCTTTCTGAGCGACCGGCTCACATACCCCGTAAGTTACTGATGCGTTTAGAACCGCTTCCGATTCTCGTCGTTGTCACGTTACTTACGAGAGTATAACCCTAACCTCCAACCCTAACCTTCTCAAATATATTACCCCTAAGAGAGTTTCTGTATTTGCTACAGAATCGCCTAACCCCAAACCCTAACCCTAAACATTTTTGGGGTTCTGTTTAGCGAGTCCCTGGGTTTCTAAGAACCATAGCCCTCCGAACAATCCCTGAAGAGTTCAGTCTCTCCAAGGAAAAACAAGATCATATGTTGTAGACGTGTTGATGCTGAGAGACAGTCCTCCGGACAAACCCACAAGTCCTCAGTCTCACGCAAAAAAAACAAAAAATCAAGACACATAGCGAACTCTTGTGCATTCAGGAAGATTGCTGAACTGATTAATGTCAATAAATAGGTGGTCAAAAACGTCCACCTCCATTGACATTAACTTAGATGGAAGAAATTCCAGTTCATGAAGAAATAGTCCACAATGATAGAGTGGCTTCCTCCCTTAAGTAGTCCACTTCACTCGTGAAGTACAAAGCATGGCCCCCCTGTTCGGGAGTTATCTAGCTGGTAAAAACCATGCCCTCCTTTTCAAGAGGAACATGGCCCCATGAACTTGTCCGCTAGTACCATGGTTTCCTCATCAGGAGTGAAGGGGGCCGGCAACAGTACAGCCAGCCTACACCAGGGACTTACTTCTTCAGGAGGCAAGCTGCTCTACCACCACGGCTACAGCTTCATGACGGAGGCATTCCTTCTCTCTAAGTCCACGTCAACTAAAGTGAACTCTCTTGACCACTGATTGATTGCCATCCGCACCAGGCTATTAAATTATGGCGCGGACCTCAGAGAGAAGTGTCCCAGTAGTCGTCCGGCCCCTTCTCCCCTGCTCAGGTATACATACAACACAGCGGCACCTTTCATCCTCTACGGCCATACCACGTGGCACATAGGCCTACCGGCTCTCCTCCCATCACCCAAGTCAAGCAACATCGGGCCTGGTTAGTACTTGGATGGGTGACTGCTTGGCAACACCATGTGTTGTAGACATTTTTATTTTATTTTTGTTGTGTCTTGTGTTTTTAGCCCTGTCACAATTTTGTTGTTTTGGTACCCTGCCTGTCTACTAGCACTTGTAGACCTCCGGACAAATCTACAGGTGCTTAGTTCTCCCAGTGAAACCCACCACAACAACGCAACACGTGTTGCTGGCCTTCTTATGTTTTAATTGTCACCCCCTTGAAATTTTGTGTTTTAGGTAAGTCCCTGGGTTTCTAAGAACCTCAAAACAATGTTTTCCCGTGATGAATTTGAATAACGAAGACACAAACAATAGATTGCACGATTTATTGCCTGGCATATTTCGCTGCATCTCGTCAGGTACATACTGCAGAAATCACACAACTTACGTGAATTAACTAGATAAATCCTTCAAACTGAAATATACACATGTTCGCACAGTAATGTCGATTGTCTACCACGGTAATTTTAAACTGACTAACATGTCTTTCTGTTTACACAAGGACGGTAATCAACCTTCGTAAACCGTTTCATTCTTGCTACGTCCATTATGGCGGCCAACTCGGTAAGGACTTTGTTATGACGCCACGTAAAACGGCCTTGGGTCAGGGCGACTTTAAAACCAGACAGCACGTGTTCCGCTGTCTGGACTATTTGGACTTTCTTACAAAGGGAACAGAACGGGTCGGTGGTCTTCTCCCCTTGACCAAGTTGGCAGCTGATGGCAGGACATCGCAGAGGAGTCGGACGACGAAACTTAGACGCATTGGTGCCATGCGCCAGATCTCATTCTACGTAATGGATCTCTGCACTATCGATTCCCTTGACATCCATTGTGCGTGCTGGGCCTGTTGGGCAGCCTTGCGAACTCGTTCGTCATATCCCCCCTTACGGATCTTCTTAACCACAGGGTCCCTGCGTTCCTTGGTCGTTGCCTGGGACCACATCGGATCACTGTCTTGGAATCCGAACCCTTTATTTTCACTTTGAGTGTGGCCCATGACCTCCTTCAGCTGGATTGTTGCCTGGGCTTCTTCGATCGCGCTGACGACCTTCCACTTTCTTCCCGTTTTCAAGGCGGGGACTGCGTCACTGACCGTTATATCTGGAGACTCGCGTAGCATCATCGCGAGTCTGGTTTTTCCGGCCTTAAACTCGTCTACGAGGGACGGGAACGGGAGGACGAGCTTGCTCTGCTTAAAATACAATGCGACAGTCGTAAGGCATGTTTGCACTCTAAGCCACTTTCGTATATACCTGCTTATCTTGCCCTCCATGGTGCTCACTGTAGACACGCCAATATCCTATGTTAGTGGCGGCCTAAAAAGATGTTAATTGCAACGAGAAAAAGAGTGTTCAGGTGCTACATAGGACCTGTACTTTTGTATCGATGCGAAGCGTGAACAATTAGCAGACAAGCTGAAAAACAGCTGATGGCTGTGGAAATATGGTTTCTGAGGACAATGCAAAGAATACCATGGACAGACAGAAAAACCAACGAATAATTCCTTCAAGAAACAAATGAAAGTCGTAAAATTATTAGAGGCATTAGGCGTAGACATTCACATGTTATGAGAAGAAATAAATAGGAGAACTTGGTGACAACTGGCAAGATCGCGGGGGAAGAGACCGAGGGGACGACAGAGAAATAGATACCTGGATGGCTTGGCCACGTGGTAAGGTCGAGACAGGAACACAGTGCTGATCCACGACTCTGGTGATCGATCGAGATGGCGAAACATGCCCGCACATGCTTATCGGCATGGCATATGATGGATGATAGACGGATGGATACAACATTCAACGTTCAATGAATTCTATCAGCTTATACATAGCATTTACTGAACCCTTAGTTAGTTAGTCGAAGTTCCAACTTCACAGCAACGGGTCATCCCCATTATGCTCTGTTCCTGTGCCAGTGAATATCACACGAAACGCTCCCCACTGCCCAATGTGAAAAGTGGAAAAGACAGGAGTCTCGACAAATAACCGCCCGCACAGATACACTGCGCATAATGCCGCCGCCAGAATGTCTACACAATAGTCCCCCCGCGAAACACACAATCAATCTCTGATGAAATCAGCAGTCATTTTCCCATCTGGATGTTTCCTAGATGTTCACCCACACAGTTCAGACACCTCTAGATGTTGTCTGTTCCGTTTTCAGATGTTAAACAATGCCTTCGCCAGAATGTCAACACAAAAGTCCTCCACGAAACCACACAGCCCATCTTCGGTGGAAATCTTTGCCATTTTCCCATTCGGGTTTTTTTTTTTACCTTGTCACCTACACGTTCTAGACATTTCCAGATGTTGTTCGTTCCGTTTCTAGATGTTTCCTCGGGCAGATGTAAAAACATTTCACTGTACATAATGATAATACCGTAGCCAGAATGCTCCTCCACGAAAATACAGTTCATCGTCGACGACGGTAGTGGCAGTCAACCAGAAGCCCAGCAGCCACGCATTTCTGCATAAGGCAAAAACAGATCAACTCTGAGGACATAGCCAGCTGCCATCGCTCCGAACATGCAGTCACGTTACAAAAAACCTCGGGCAGATTCAAAAGCATTTCACACGAAACTCACAGCTCACAGTATCGCGCCACGCACTCACTCAGTAGCAGGGCGGCGGAACCACCAAGCCTCCTTAGTCGCCTCTTACGACATGTATGGTAGGCAACAGTGTTACTATTCTTAGCTTCCCTTACGGACCCCGGCAACACACGGGAGAACGAGGTCTGCCTGAACCCTTAACCCTTTAAAATACCTATTTGTTTCCATTTCATATTGTTATATCCTGCTGCAGCCGCTGCTTTTTCTCTCTGAACCCTTGCCTTCTACAAACCCACATTGTTCTTCTCATATTTCTATATCCATTACAATTGCTACCTCTGGCTGTTTTTTTTTTTTTCTCCACCAGAATGGATTCTGCCCTCTGGTCTCACAGTTATCAGTTATCAGTTGGGGCATCTTCATTGCACTCCGGACAGGTCCATAGGTGCTCAGATCCTCTCCCCCCCCCCCTCCCCCCAGAATATGCATCAGCGTTCGGTGGCTAATAGTGTTCTGTGTTGGTTAACGAGGCACCTCATTTTCCCGATGAACCTCTCGTGTTTGGCCATGCCAATTCTTACTCCCAAGTCTCTCATCTTGGACAGCGATGTGGATTCACTGACGTCAAAGTCTTCTGTTCTCGACATGTCTTTAAGGACGTTAATAACATCAGCACGATCCAAGGGCTGGCCATCTGCAGGGGATGCAGAGCCAGCCAGTTTATCAGCTCGTTCATTTCCCTCGACACCCGCATGTCCCGGGACGAAGATGAAGGTGACTTTACGGACAACAGACTTCCTCAGCGACTAGGTCCACTGTCTACGTACAGATCCAGCTTTGACCTTCCGAATCATGCTCATTGAATCACTTAGTACACACACGCTGGTATAATGCTGTGATTCTAACCATAGGAAGGTCTGTGTTACTGCCATCATCTCCATCGTCATGCTGCTCGTGTCTCACAGTTTACGATATGCCTAATATGCTAATATTTAGTCTTCTAATTTATTTCTTGTAATGTTATCAAAATTTGGTATGCTTTTAAATTTTGTGTGGCCTTAGGAGGCCACTGAAAAAAATGTTTTTCCCTTAAAGGGTGACGCTTATCGTCATTGCAAAGATTTGGTGCTTTTACATTCACAGTGTACAATTACTAGTTATAAATAAATGTAGTTCTCAAAAAAATTGATTATAAAATGTAACTACTTTTTATTTCAAACAATTTATATAAGGAATCTAAAAGCATTTATTTCTGTTGACATATAAATCCTGGTTTAGACATTTATACTTTTATTTACATGCAAATAGTAAAGAGATTTATAATTAATTAGTTATATATAGCTAGGTATATAATTTATATTTTCATATATTAGTAACCTCCCTTGTAATAATATGAGATGCTTATGTCCCCTACTCATTGCTTATCTAGGTGTTTTGCTTTGGCTATCTGATTATTCTGCAGAATGTTTGAATAGAATTATTAATAAGTGTAGTAATTAATCAAAGCATTACTATCATGTTATTGCGATATTCTAAATATGCCCTAAGCAACTAGGGAAACGCACGCACAGTTAAATTGTATTATTAATTATTATAGGCGGGATGGTCAGATAGTAAAGTAATGCACCATTTGGGAGAGAGAGAGGGAGAGAGATAGAAAGATAGATAGAGAGAGAGAGAGAGAGAGAGAGAGAGAGAGAGAGAGAGAGAGAGAGAGAGAGAGAGAGAGAGAGAGAGAGAGAGAGAGAGAGAGAGAGAGAGAACTATTTGTTCAAAATGAATGAAATTTACAAACAATATGGGACGCAGAGGTGTTTCCAAGGCACCAGGGCCGGGTTATATATCGAGACCTATTGACGCGTCCACGTCGAGCGTCCTGGGCAACATGTCCCTTCGGGGTCCTGGCTAAAGTCAGTAGGATCGCCGATTCCTCCGAAGTCGGAGAGTGTCTGCCTGTACGGTGAGGAACCATCAGTCTGCACACCAATAAGCCAGGCATGGGACAACGGATACTCACGCAAACCTCATGTCCTGTATGACATCACACTGATGTTGGACAACAGGATGCCTTCATCCGACATACAGGACTTCGCGTTGGAGCTCAAACCAACGAACACAAGCAAGCAAGAAAGCACAAACAAAATAAATGACATTTCCTCTAACCATAATTTAGACATAGAGACTAACATAGACAGATGGGGACTTACAGCCAGATATAACATACAGGCAGGCAGGTCAGACTTGTATACACGACAGACAAACAGAAAAGGCAGATAGAACTGTACACACCTTGTGTCACTTACTTGTTAGTTCCTTTATATCGTTGAAATAATCCACATTGAATGAATAAATAAATGAATACAATTTCACAACACTGATAGCCACTCAGTTGTCAGATATCTTAAGTGTATTAGTATTATAACCACTTGATAATTAGTAATGTAATTCATGGCACGATGGTTGAGAATCAGTTAAGTGAACCAACCACACATGTCTTTGAACTGAACAATTTAATTTGGAAGGTTTAAGCAGGGCAGAATATTTAATATTAAAGTGCCTGTTTTGCCTATAGGTTCGTTTTACAAATCCAAAAGAACAAATGTACGGACCATACAGTTTCCTCAATTATTAATTAACATATCTGAGATTAATGACTAGAAACATTAATTGGCAGCCATTTTTTAACTTCTTACTCTGGTCAGAACATTTAAGATTACAGCGGCAACATGACCTTTACGTTAAGTATATCAGCCGGCACAAAACTAACAATTGGTTTGCTCATATATTAGTTAATAATAATATATCAGGGATTAATTATTTGAAGAATTAATTGGTGGCTATTTTGAACCTCTTAATCAGGTCTGAACATTTAAGACTGCATCGGCAATATGACCTATATGTTTAGGTTTATCATCCCCCAGAAAACTAACATATGAGCCGCATGGTTTGCTCAGTTATTAATTAATATATCAGGCAGTTATGATTTGAAACATATTGGCGGCCATTTTTAATCTCTTCAGCAGGTCTTAACATTTAAGATTAATGGGGGAACACGTTGAGGCCACTGAACAGTTACATACATAAACACACATAGTTTTGTTTGGCGCTTACAGAATGAGAAGAAGGAAGTAGAGACTAGAGGACACACTAGACAAAATAACATTTGAAAGCTATAGTTACCGACAGGGATCCGAACCTGTCACCTCCAAATGACGACAGCGCCTCACTGCAAGAACAAGTGTACTTCGACACATGACCAACTAAGATGTTTTTGCATATCCTTTACAGGACATCGCTGTCAACATCAGCATCGTTAAGCTGATTGTTGATTTCTAAGTTCTTGGCAAGATTACGCCTCAGTAGTTTGCCATTGCTTTCTGAGCAACCGGCTCCATACTCTCATAAGTCACTGGCGCGACTCGAACCGCTTCCAATTCTCGTGCGTTCACGTCAACCACGAGAGTATTCGGGGTTACGGAGAAAGCTGCTAACCCCGTCGGCCAGGGAGACCGGACATGACCAACTAGACACTCCAAAAAAGTGTCTTCATTAGTCATGTCTTTCATACACATGAACCTACAACTATGGAATATGGACAGAATTCGTATTAAACCATTGAGATAGCACCATAGGTCTCATAATTTATATTAAACCAGCATAGGCCAAATAACAAACACATCGGATCGTAATGCTGTGTCAAGTATATTAACAAACATTTGAAGAAGAGAAACGACCGGTAGGTTCTAATGATGTACACGTATTACACAGGAAATCAGTGGGGGAACCCGCTGAGGCCACTGAAGCAGTTACATAAATAAACACACATTGTATTGTTTGGCGCTCACAGAAGGAGAAGAAGGAAGTAGAGACTAGGGGACGCACTAGACAACATAAAATTTGAAAGCTATAGATAGTTCAAATTTTATGTGGTCTAGTGCGTCCCCTGCAGGCCTCCCTGGTGTAGGGTTTACTCGACTTTCTCAGGATCCCGTATACTCTCGTGGGTAACGTGACGTTGCGTGAGAATTGGTAGCGGTTCTCAACGCGTCGGTACTTACTGGGTATGTGAGTCGGTCGCTCAGGAAGCAGTGCAAACTACTGAGCGTAATACTGCCAAGAAATCAACAATCAGCTGAAAGATGCTGATGTTGACAGCGATGTCCTATCAAGGATATGCGAATTTTTTTTTTTTTTTTAAAGTGCGTCCCCTAGTTTCTGCTTCCTTCTTCGCCTTCTGTGAGCACCAAACAATACTATGTCATGTGTGTTTATTTATGTAAATTTCAGATTACAGAGGTAATATGACCTATACTTTAGGGTTATCATCCACCGCAAAAACTAATATATGAACCGCATGGTTTGCTCAGTTATTAATTAATGATATCAGGAAGTTATGATTTGAAACATATTGGCGGCCATTTTAATCTCTTAATCAGGTCTGAACATTTAAGATTACATCGGTAAATATGACCTACACGTCAGGTTATCATTCCCCCC
Source organism: Cepaea nemoralis (assembly GCA_014155875.1). NCBI lineage: Eukaryota > Metazoa > Mollusca > Gastropoda > Stylommatophora > Helicidae > Cepaea > Cepaea nemoralis. The sequence goes on from JACEFZ010006850.1 coordinate 93,677, forward strand.
CCCCCCCCCACAAAATTAATATACGAACCGCATGGTTTGCTCAGTTATTTAATTAATATATCAGGAAGTTATTATTTGAAACATACTGGTGGCCATTTTTAATCTCTTAAGTAGGTCTTGACATTTAAGATTACAGCGGTAATATAATCTTTACATGCGGTTTATCAGCTCACACAAAACTAATACATGGTCCCGGATGGTTTACTCTATTATTAATTTAAATATCAGGAATTAATTACTTAAAAACATTCATTTGCGGTCATTTTGAACCTCTTAATCAGGTCGGAACATGTAAGAATTACAGCGGCAACATGAACTTTATGTTCCACTCACTAATCTCCAAATTAAAAACTTAAGGTTCCTAGGCATTATGGGGTTTTACAATTTTTTTTTTTTTAAATAAACATAATATATACATTATTTGGTTCTATTTATATTAATGGGTAGCCATTCTTCATATTATGTAATTGAAATGACAAAATATTAAAACAATTATTGTTTACTCAGTTATTTCTCATTATCACGGGAAAAAATGATGTATGGTTGCTATGATCTTTGTTCACAAATAAAAAAGTTACATAGGCGTATGTGTTAAAAAACAGGGATTTAAGTGTTTAGGCCACACTTTATCAAAGTGCACAGACATCATTTTCTTCTTTGTTCATATTACATTTTATAACTGTCACACAAACGTTGATATCTCGGCTTAGATTTGACCTACAATTAGTTGCATATCCTTTACAGGACGTTTGCAGTCAACACTAGCATTTTTTAGCTGTTGGTGTCTTGGCAAGGTTTATGTTCAGTAGCTTTCTATTGCTTTCTGAACGACCGGCACCCATACCTTTTCGTTAAAAAAAAAAAAAAAAACCAGGGCAACGTGATCTGCTGCCAAATCGCGCGCAGCTGTGTTTCGAACGCAGGTATACGGGAATACGAACCGCGTTCGTAACAATCTTCGCCACGGAGTGCTGCATAGGCATAATTTACCTAAAGACTTGAGAGTAAGGTATCGTTGGATTTTTGTTTTTCAAGAGGATTAGTCGATGGATCAACATCACGGCACACGGGTGTAACCCATAAATGCTCCGTTCTCCTCCTAACTCAAGTTTAGAGAAACTCAGCTCAGTGCACGACCTCCGTAGCACCGGCGAGGATCATGAAATACATTGGGTAGATTGCTCGAAATTTTGCCCGGGCAGCGTCTTTAAGCTACTTTTTTTTCGATTTCCAACTGCCAAGGGATGTTTTACGTGCGCACAATACACATGGGCGTCCGATCTACCCAGAGACGAGGGGAAATTTTATTACTAGAAGTCCACGTGAAAAAATCCAGGTCCTCAAGGGGTATCCAACTATACCTGGATGGCTTGGCCACGTGGCATGGTCGAGACAGGGACGCGAAGCTGATCCACGACTCTGGTGATCGAGTTAGATGGCAGAACATATCGGCATGGCACATGATGGATGGATGGATCCAACCATGTAGGGAAATTTAGAAAATGTTATTAAAATGGCTAGTCTCATTTATGCACTAATATGTCTAATAATATTTCGATGTTATGGGGGTGGGGGGGGGGGGGAATTCATTTTTAAATCACCGCGTAGTTATTTTTAGCACTGACCTAGATCTGTGGGATCGTCGTATTTCAGAATAGGGATATCGGGAGTCACTTCGTGGTCGACAAGAAGAGTATCGTTTCTTTTCCGGTTGTATGTGTGTTTGAGTGCAAGACCGCTATATAGATACAATAGATAGTTCTGGGCCCGTAGGGCGTTTACTGTCGTCGGATTTGTGTCGTCCGAGATGCTTTCAAAAATGGTTTGTACACCCCTACTCCCACTATGGAATCACTTCAATGTCACGCGAATTCCCAGTTCCTTTGCCGTAAAATATAAATGAGTACCGAGGATGAATTGCTCTATGAAGACCAGATATCAAAAATACAAGATATGAAAGAAAGGACATCAGATACTCTACAAGACATAATAGCACGGTTCAGCACCCAGATAGCCACACTCGAACCAGAAGATGCAAGAACACAGTCGGAAGAAGAAGCAACAGAGGAAGGACGCTATCGCTCACCACCAAGATCCGATTGGCGAACACCGAGAAGATTCGAAGGCAACTCACGACGGGGTAATAGGAGGAACACCAGGAGAGACGACAACTGGTAAAACTCCCTGAAAGAAACAGCACCATATGACGGGGTGGGTACTCAATTACTCCAGGCCTCGACAAGTGCGCGACTCTGCCCAGACATGAAAAACCTCAAGAAGAAAGGAATGAACACAATCAACATATCAGAAGCAGGGAAGCTGATAACAAGCAGCCCACAGTACGAAAGACAATCTACCAGTCACACCATAAACACCCCAATTACTGCCAAGTCGAAACATCGAGGTTGAACGGGAGTATTCGTACCAGGGATTGGATTGGATTGGAATTGCTCTTCAAAGACTTCAAAGTCTCATACTTCAAGGCTAAAACAACTGAATAAATTATGGAGTGAGACAGACAGAACTACAAAAATTGGATTTTTAAGAGCATGCATCTTTCCCATTGCAACATACGCCTGTGAGATCTGGACACTTACTAAACAAACTGAACAGGGCATAAATGCATTTGAATATAAATGTTACAGACGAGTTTCTAAGAATATCTGGGGTAAGAAAAGAACAAATGCATCCATACTTCAAGAGCTGACTAATGAAGACGGTTGGCTATTACTATTAAAGATGATAAAACAAAGAAAATTGAAATATTTTGGTCACTTGAAACGTCACGAAAGTTTGGAGAGAACAATAATGGAGGGATATATGAGACTATATGATGCCTGGGAAGAGAGGAAGAGGAAGGCCAAAGAGAAGATGGGTGCGGGTACGGCGGATGATCTCTAAATGAGTGTTTTAGAAGCGGGACATCTTGCTTATAATCGAGAGGTTTTCCGGAAGGTTTTTATGGGAGCGAGGTTCTGCAAAGGACATGCTACCGAATGAATGAATGAATGAATGAACCGAGGATGGTCGGTAGATTTTTACAATTTTCAGCCGTAGAAGACTTCAAAACGCCCACAACCGGAATTCACATCCAGGTCACTCGTAAATTGTCGTCTGCTGTTTGTATTCTTTGAGACAATGTCATCCACATATTGTGGTAGAACAGTTAAGGGTGTTGTTTTAGATATCACAGGTGTTTTGAAGGAAAGTGGCCCTAATGGCGGCACTGCAATAGACGGGTCTATCAGTGCAATCAATAGGTGAGTATGAAAGAGAAAAGAATGTGAAAATAAAATACTAAATACAAATACATTAATACAAATAGTTAGTCCACTTTGACTTTTACTTTACTTTTAGTCTTTTACAAATGTACTTGTACTTGTAGTACAAGTTGTACTATACTACACTAGTGTCACTACTACTAGTACTACTAGTACTACTAAGTACTAGCTATCAAAATGTATCAGTCAGGATTGCTTGCTTGCTTGCTTGTGTTCGTTGGCTTGAGCTCCAACGCAAAAGTCCTGTATGTCGGAAGTCAGGATTTATTTTCAACACTTCATTCATTTTTATTAGTTGAATGTGGTTCAATCAGTTCTAAGACTGGTGTTGTTGAGGTTATCTGATCACTGTCTCCTAATCTTATACTTATAGTATGTCCACATTTGTTTGCCTTCATTCACGATCAATTATTTTGAAAACTGTCTGTTGCATCATTATGAAATTTTTCCAGCCGTCTTATATTTACCCCCACCCAAGGAATATGTCTTTGATAGGTCCAAAAACAACTTAAATCATTGAAAGCGGTGACATTCCTTTGATGTTTTGCTTAACAACTAGTGATTTCTCGCTAAAAAAGTTATGTTTACGGTAATGGGGACCTGCAAATTCAGATGACAAACAAAGGCGTATCCGGATTCGTATGGGAGTGGGTGCAATGAAAGAAGTAGCTTACAATTGACAGGGTCGGCTGCATTGCACCGGGTTTTTATCCCATATGGTTCAGTTTCTTTCCGCAGCGCGGAAAGTGTCGCACAAAGCACTGAACTCCGTAGCTCCAGCGACGACCCTCAGGAGTGTCCGAAAAAAATGCACTCTTGAAATGAAGGACGCGGCCCGGAATTCGAACATACAACCTTCGGAGCCCGAGTCAGACAGGCTTGACCACTTCACCACGGAGAATCCCGAAGAGGGGTGCAATGTGTAATATTAGTAAAGACAGAGAATTTACAGAGGCACGGGGTAAATAATTTGTAAATTAACAGGAAAGTAGAAGGGCGATATTTCTTACCTTATTTTTCATTTCCTTCTTGTTTCTTCAGCTGATGCTCATGCTGTAATGTTAAGGGCCTGCAATTCGTCTGAATAGTTGGAGCAAAATATCCCAGTAAGTGTGTACGTAGATTAAGGTCTGCGATCTGCTCAGACCTTAATCTGTGTCGGACGATTCCAGTAGGTTGATGATTGCTCTCGGTTGCATAAAATTCAATCCATCCTTTCTCCAATAGTCCTCTTCCTCTTTCAACACATGGTCCTGACGTTTTTTCCAGTAACTTTTATCAATATTTAATAACGCAGACAGACAGACGGGCGGACGGCGGCGGGCGGACGGACGTCGGTCGTCGGTCGGTCGGTCGGTCGGTTGGCCGGCCGGCAGGACAGGCAGGCAGGCAGGCAAGGTAGGCAGATAAGATAGAATTGATAGGACAGACAGGACAGACTGGACAGATAGATAAGCAAGGTAGGCAGGACGGCCGGTGGGCCGGGCGGGCAGGCAGGCAGGCAGACAGACAGACAGATAGATAGGTAGGTAGGTAGGTAGGTAGGTAGGTAGATAGATAGATAGATAGATCCCCGCTAGAAGCCAGGCCTTGTCAGCTAGTTTATTTATATAATCACGTTTCATGAAAGAACCCCCATTTAGAGACACATCTGAATCTTCGCGCTGTTTGTTTCAAAACTGAAATCACGTGAAAATTTTTTTAAATGCCGGGACGTGTCTTGGTGAAGCTGTAATACATTTAAAATCATGGACGTAATCTCTAAGTCGTAATTAATATACCGCATATAAACTAACTTTGAAATCTGCTGTAAAATCTCCAGAACAAAAATGTTTTTGTTGGGTTGACATAATGATAAGGTTATATACTAAATCTCATCATTTTCCCTCAGTTGGTTATTGAGATATTGAATTTTATATTGAGGCAACAACAAAAAAAAAACACTATAGCAACTCTCCTAAGCTCAGCAGCTCTCCTAAGCTCACCATAAGTCTGTGTCCTAATGTCCCTTTATAATTGTGTGATGTAGCTTTTCCTGTCGGCTTCGTGGCTTAGAGGTTATGACTTTTCTCCGTAATCTCATATACTCTCGTGGTAACGTGATGATGGTGAGAATCAGCAGTGGTTCGAATCGCATCGGTAACTTACGGGGTATGTGAGCCGGCCGCTCAGAAAGCAATAGCAAACTACTGAGCGTAATCTTGCCAAGAAATCAACATACAGCTGAAAGATGCTGGTGTTGACAGCGATGTCCTGTAAAGGATATGCAAAGTTTTTCCTAGAAAACTCTCTTTTTCTCTTAAGCTGGATCTAGTCCTCAGTAATAAACCTCCATGTCTCATTTTGTATCAAAGCCAAAATGATTAATTTGTTTGCATGACTTTCAATAGTTGCTCCAATATTTTTAAGAATTTGTCCATTTGGTTGCTTTTCTGTCCAACTTCTTAAAACTTAAAAACGTGAACACATTTCTACATACCAGATATGTAGTTTAATTTTATCTGACATTTTATAACTAGTTATGACTAGTTAGGTTGCTTTCTAAACAGATGAATATTTTTAATTCCTGTCCCCAAAATGTTAATTTTTTTAACATGTCCTAGGTTGTATGAAAGTGGGCTGCAGGTTCGTTTTTGTACCAATGAAACAACTGTTACCAGACATCATTTAGTGAACCAGCTTAGGAGATTAGGTTTTAACCATTGAAGAAAACAAAGTGTTTTCACCTATACCTGCTGTGTGCCAGATTCTAAAAGAGAGGAACTTGAGGCCACATCTACTTGTTCACAAAGGTAAGTCCCCAAGTTTTAGATTTTTCATCCTCTGCATTAAAGCCTACTCAACTACTAATGTTGTTGTCTACTAGCAAGGATTTGTTAAGGTTGACATATAGTTATAGTGGTCACCTGCTCATGCAGTCACCACATAGTTTACAGGCCAATCCTGTCTATTTTACCTTTAGTAGGTAAAAATGCTTCACATCACTGGAGATTAGAACATGTGTTTCCAGATGTGAGAGACCATATCCTAACCACTTAACCACTCGCTCCTCATTGCATGGTTTTAATTGTAGTTTGTGATCATCTTAGATCAACTATAGAAATTCATCAATACTTTATTATGGACATTGCTATCATACACAGCTGTTCTTTTTCTAAGTACTTATTGTAATATTGTTGGACATTGCAAGAAAGAAAACATTCCTTGAATGTCAAGAAAACAATCGTTACATCAAAGAAAAAGGTAACACCAAAATGTGATATTGCAATAGAAGGAAAATTACTAAATGAAGTCAATAAATTCAAATATACCAGAGCAATCATAACATCACATAGAAAATGCATGAGAGACATTAAGAATAGAATAGGCCAAGCAAAAGCTACAGTTCACAAGATGAAAAGTATTTTGTAATAAATCACTTTCTTTTGAATGTCAGAGAATACTGAAATGTTATGTCAATCTGTTCTGCTGTGTGTCAATGAATCTGGAAATGCAAACGAACAAATTAGGAAATGCTTTAAGGCAGCAAAGATGTGGTTTCCGAGATTAAAATTGCTAATAACTTGGATGACCAAAGCAGCTAACAATGCCAGGAGAAACCAATGAAAGTAGAACAGTATCTCTACCATAAGAAAGAGACAAAAAGTGTTCTTTGTTCATATAATGAGCAGAGGCATAAAGGAAATCGTGACGACTGAAAAAGATCAGATGTAGAAGAAGCAAATGACGAGAAATGATGTTTGATGATCTAAGACATGAATCAATATCATCAGTAGATGATAAGTCATATGCTGATAATGATTAGTATTTATATTTTTAAAAATATTTGTTGCTTTAGTTTGTATTGTTTGTAGTGTGTAAATGGTGCAGCAAACAAAGTGCAAAATATATTATTTCAGATTCACTACCAGACTTTAAAGATGTCAATCAGAATGATCCAAACTGCCGTGGTGATTGGAGATGCCACTGATGAATTTTCTTATGATAATCTTAATAAAGCTTTTCGTTGCCTGATGGAAGTTGAGCAGCCAGTTTTTATTCTCCCTGGGAAGTGGGTATGTGAAATTATAGTATAATAATTTATTATAGCAGCACTTTTTGTCAGTTTTGATGTATGTTATAGAACTTACTTTCTTCATTTGTATCTGTTCTTTTCTTTCATTTGTATTTTTCCTACCTTTTTCATTTGCAGTTACTCTTTCATCTATATTTATTTGATCTTTTTTACATTCTTCTTATAGTTCTACCATCAAAGGGATTTGAAGAAAGCAGAGGAATGCCTCAGTTTTTGTTTTCAATACAACTTGACTTGTACTTTTATGGAAATGTAAGATCATAAGTTTTAGATACATTTACATTGCCCTTTAGTGTGCATTTCTAGTAATAGAGGAACAGCAGATGTTTAAAAGGCCAGGTTTTAAAAAAAATTATATATATATAGAAATGACAGCACATCAAGTTTTCACAGACTGTTAAAATTACAACTGCTCTGCATCAGTGGCTTAGGGATAGTGAACATTTTTTTCACAATTCTGATACACGGAGTTCCAAATCAGCCAGTTTGAAAGCAGACCTCTCTGGCTGATTTTTCACATGGGTTTTGAGTATTAGCTGCTTAGACAGCAATGACAAACTACTGAATTTTAAATTGCCCAGTAAATCACCAAATGGCCAAAATATGCTGGGTTTGATTGCGGCTTCCTGTAAAGGTATAAAGGATATGCAACTAACTTAAACAAAAACAAAAAATAAAAGTACATACTAGTACACATCACAGAAATGCAAGCTGAATCAATATAGTTCATAACAGGGGAGTCTACCAGAATGGTTACAAACCAGACAGCACGTAGTTACTGTCATAGTTTGTAAAGCTAGCAGTATTGTTGTATCTCTCTTAGTCCAGTCACTACCCTTCAATTAGTCTGATAAACTCTATGGACCTCTGAATGAACTAAAAAAAGACTGTTAGATTCATACAAGAGACAACATTGCAGTTATAAACATATTTTAGGCGAACGAAAGAAGAAGAAGAAGAAGAGAAGAAGAAGAATTAGTCTGATTCGAGAAATGCTGCCAAGTAACTGACACAAATGACTGAGCTCTCAGAGACAAATGAATATTTTGCTTAAATAAGGTGACGAGCAAAATAGAATGATGCAGTACACAGGGTCAGAAAGCTTGTGTAGAAAGGAATGATGTACTAGAAGAGATATGGTAGCAAATGAAGAATAGGATGTTTCAAGACAAGTTAGAAGGATTAGACAATAGCTTCAATGAGTGTGGGTAGACACAGTGCTGATCATTTACAGTTACCATTCATTTTTGTATATTATAACCAACCAAGTTCATTGCATTTTGTTATTGTTTCTTTGACATTCATCATCATCATGTGCGATGCCGATAAGCATTGGCCGTCATGTTTCGCATCTTGCACAACCACTAGAGTCGTGGATCAGCTCTATTTTCTTGTCTTGACCATGCCCTGTGGTCAAGCCATCCAGATATTTACCTCTCTGCCTTCCCCTTGTTCCTTTCCCCTCAGTTTTGCCAATTGTCAACAAACTCTCTAGTTTGTGTCTTCTCATAACTTACCCAAAAAATTTTAACTGTCTGCGTCTAATTTCTATAATCAGTTTACAATTTCCATTTGCTTCTTGAAGGACTTGCTTATTGGTTTTTCTGTCTGTCCATGATATTCTTTGCATTTTCCCGGAAACCATATTTCCACTACCATTGGATGTTTTTTTTTTAAAGTTTGTTTGCTCATTGTCTATGTTTCACATCTATACAAAAGTACAGGTTCTATGTAGCACTTCAACACTCTTTTCTTGTTGACACTATATTCTGAAAAAGTAAATAATGTCATAATGCCCAAATTGATGTGTATGTGCGTGCATGATAGAAAGAGAGAGAAAAAGAGAGAGAGAGAGAGAGAGAGAGAGAGAGAGAGAGAGAGAGAGAGAGAGAGAGAGAGAGAGAGAGAGAGAGAGAGAGAACAACACCTTTTTTTACACCCCTTCAGAAATATTGGGTAAGCTATCCCCCAGATTTGTATAGACCAATACCCACTTTAGGTTGGGTCAACCTGGGAGCCCAGGTCAAGTTAAACAGGTCTGCTTCTATTGAGATTCAAACACATGACCACTGTGCTGACAAGCAGTTATACTAACTACTGCATTACTGAAACTCTCCAAAGTGAGAGAGTGAGAGTAACATTTTAATTACTTCAAAAAGGTTATTTTATTTTATTTTATTTATTACTTTAAAATCGTTTAAAGTGCAAGTCACATTAAGCAGTGTTAAGATGAAACATTTTTTCATTCAAATTTTTAAAGTATAATGCTACTTTCAAATAGAAAAAGAGTTGAAATATTTACAAAAATGAACATAAGATCAGATGATGATACAGATTATAACATAGCTGACACTGCAATTCGCCTGCTTATTACCAGGGTCTACAGATTCACAAGGGAAGCAGAGAATTTAACAATGTGTAACCCACCATGCATGTCATAACAGATACTAAGGAGGGTTCATGTGAATCTGGCTTCCTCATCTCATAGAAAGCTTTAGCTGCAAAATCCACAGTATGTCAGGGGAATATTATTTATTCTCATGGACTGATTGCATAAATGACTGTAAACATTGTTGAATGTAAAGTTGCCTGATTTATTTCCAGGAGGTATTATCAAGAAGATGGCAAACTTGTATTAGATGTTGGATCATATATGAAAGCTTTAGAGGTAAAATTCTACATTATAATCCATGTTAAATCTGGACTCTTTTAAGATATTGATAAAACTGTTTCTAATTGGCACTTGCTGCAAGAAAATGAAATACAAAACTGAGATGTAATTTTTCAGTCTGTTTATTCATAAGATGATGTATTGTAATATCTCATTATATTTCTCTGCATGAAAATCTTTTGCTTAGATTTTTGTGACATTTTGTGTATGTATGTATATATGATGTTTCTTTAATTTGTATATATATCTGAAGTGAAAGTAAAGGGCTCCTTTACACAACTGATGACATATTGAGCATATGATGCAGGACCCATATTTATATAGACCTATCGGTACTCCAGGGTGATGTCAGTATCATGCCAGCCATCTTCACTTCCCCAGACATTTCCTTTCACCCATTTTAGGCCGGGTCAACCTGGTATCCCCTTGCACATTTTAAACATCCGCCTTGTTGCAAATTCTTCTTCTTCTGTATTCATCCAGAGTCCTTTTTTTTCAGATGTGATTGTGTTGTGCCTGTTTACATCAGAGCTGCGATACTGCGCCTTTAGGCCGACACATCCAAATTCTTTGGGCATTTGTTGACTGGGTTAACTTTCCCGGGGATTCAGACTTTCCACGTACTGGATTTGCTATCCGAGCAATATTCCATTTCATGCCACTGGGGCACTTTTTCTGCTTTTGATGATGCCCACACACTGAGCTTTCGATTCGGACTTTCCATGTATTGGATTTGATTTACTATCCAAGCAATATTCCATTTCGTGCCACTGGGACGCTTTTTCCATATTTGATGATGCCCACATTATAAGATTTTGATACATACTTTCCAGGTAATAGATTTGCTAGCCATGCAATATTCCATTTCGTGGCACTGGGGTGCTTTTGCCACCGACATATCTGTGGCATGAATTATGGCAAGCTAAGAACTTCTTCACGCACCTTTAAATATCAACCTGAATATAGTTACAGAGGTTGCAAATTCAAACCCATGACCGCTTGGCTGAGAGGCAAGCCTCTAGCCACTATATTACCATGTCTCTCATGTTTGTTTTGGATACTTTTTATTAGGGCATAATGGAGAAAATGACAATTATGAGACAAGTACACTATTTCAGTAGACACAATTAGCAAATAACATACACGACTGTATGTTGATATTTAATCACCGACTACATAATGTAAACAAATATTGTAGAACAGAAAGTATATGTTTTTATCAAATGTTTATATATTAAGATTCTTTATAATTAATTTACTTATGATTTTTCTTACTGGTTATGTCCCCCTTTAGGCATTTGTTATGAAACCTTCTGTGGCGAAGGAATTGCAGATGCAATTTGTAATCTTGCATACCATGTTCAAAACACAGCTGAAGGAAATTTGGCAGCAGACTGAGTCAGTATGAGTGCCCTCGCTCAGAAAGCAATGGCAACTACTGAATGTAAACTTGCCAAAAAATCACAAATAGTCAAAATATGCTGAGGTTGACTGAAACATCCTGTAAGGATCTGCAACTAACTGGTTAGAAAGCCAGATTTGTGCATGGCTAGCATGCTTGCCTGCCAGCCCAGTGGTTATGTGTTTGAATTCCCCTCAAGGTGAGGATTTTGTAAAAATTGACCTGAGCTGCCAGATCGACCCCCAGCCTAAAAGTAGTACCAGGAAATGTTCTAGGAAATAATGGTGGCCGGCTGGATCACCTCACCCATCAGAGTGCTGATTGTTGTATAAAGATATGAGACTAGCACTATATACCAATACACCTTAAGCTGTGGAAAGGGGTCCTTTATTTACATAACTTTTACTCATGGAACTGAAAGATTAAAATACTATTTTCTGGGACTGAAAAAGTAATTACTAGAAACATAATAAGTCAATGAAACAAGTGTCTAGGATAAAAAGAGTTCAGTAATCAGTAAGTTATACTAGTATTGCTAAAATAAATGTGTCCCCTTCAATGTTTTGGTCTTCAGTACGCTACAGATGTGAAAGCTGAAGTAGTGGGGAAACCATCTCTATCTTTTTTTACTGCTGTGTTGAAAGACATGAACATTTCACCAGATGAGGTAAGTAGAGGCCGGTTTTGAGAATATTTATTTTAGTGTTTGACTCTTGAGGTGCATGTGACCAAGAGTTATGAATCATGTCGTATTTGTTTTTCTCCCTGTCCATGGTATTTTCTACATTGTCACCAGAAACCATATTTCCATTACCATTAGATGCATCTCAGATTGTCTGTTTAATGTCCAAGCTTCACATGATACAACATAGGTTCTGTATAACACTTCAACACTCTTTTCCTCAATGCAGTTGGCAGCTTTTATTGGTGAGTTTTAGTTACCTATTTTCTGAATTGACCCTACTGACTGTATACTTTTCTTATACTATCCTCATTCATCCAGTCATCTAATGAAGTCTTTTTAACAAAATACTTTCAATCACATATAGGTAAATGAAACATGCCAATAAAAAAGTACACTTATTACCATTTATTTATCTTTCTCCACCTCCACTCAGGTGTTCCTGAGTTTGGAATGTCTCATCTGTCAATGTGTGAATTTTGCTGGGGCCATAAATCTTTGGCATGGTTGATTGCACCAATAATACCCATTACTCTTTATTCCCTGGGGGATCCTTTCTCATGTTTGCAACAATTTATTTTAATAGGGAACAGAAACTTTTAAAGAGTGCATTTCAGGTTTGAATGTGGTTCCAAATGTTGCTGTATGTAGCCGGGGCGCAGTGTTGGGGTGAGCGCCCAACATTGCTTAAATACCCCAATGGCTCGTGAATACATAATCTATGCAGCAAAAGTCCAACTCCTGGCCTTCACGTGGTGGAACTGTTTCTACTAACAGGAGAAGGGGCGACGGCGAGTATCTGGTGCCGGAAAATAACCAGTGTGCTCTAGATGTGTATACACATACATGCATGTGCAGACACGTGTGTGCGTGTGTACACATCTAAACTCGAGTAAGACCACAGTCTGCTCTAGCAAAGGAAAAGTGCTGAAGACGGAGGCAACCAGCCAGGAGGTGCACCACAGAAATCAGGCTGCCACGCAATCACGCAAAATGGAATATGTCGACTACTGCTAAAAGTTATGGTGCTCGCCCCACTTTGGACCCCCAGGCAGGTGCAGTGCCGGGCCCTATGTCTCGAAAGGGTCCTTCTCAGATGTCCTGTGGAGCCAGGGGACATGAGAATAGAATGGCTGGCCATACTAAACAAAGACTTAAAATAATGCACTGGAATGTGGAGGGAGTCAGCAACAAAAAAATAGAATTAGAAAACATCCTGGACCAAGAAAAAGTAAGCATATGTTGCTTGCAAGAAACTCACCTCAACGAAAATATAGCCTTCAAAATCAGAGGCTACCAGTGTTACCGATCCGACCGAAAGGACAGGCGAAAAGGTGGGATACTTACTCTTGTAAAAAATAACATCACTGCTTCCCAAATCGAAGTCTATATGGAAGGGGCTGAGTATCAGACACTTAAACTTAAGACAGGTAATACAGACCTACATCTGATCAATTACTACTGTCTAAGTGACCGCCCACAGGCACTGGACACACTACCATTAACAGAAAAAATGATTGTGTGTGGCGATTTCAACAGCCACTCGCAGAGTTGGGGCTATGATCACATGGACCAGAGAGGAGAGAGACTGGAAGACTGGCAGGATGAGAATAGATTCATCTTGGTTAACAAGCCGTCCGACCCACATACTTTCTACTCGAGATCATGGCACTCTACAACTACACCTGACCTGGCTTTTCATTCACCAGACCTGGAGTGGAACATTACACGAATTGTTGGGAAACAACTTGGTGGCAGTGACCATCGGCCAGTCTTTCTAACTGTAGAAAATGAGCTTGTAAGTGAAAGCAGCACCCTCTCGAGGTGGAACTACAAGAAAGGAGACTGGGCAATGTACAAGAATCGCACCAGCTTACTGGTTAGAAACCTGAACACTGAGAAAGACATAAATAAAGTAGTTGAAGAGTTTGGGAAATGCATACTACAGGCAGCGCGAGAAACAGTACCAAGAGGAGCCCGTAAACAATATAAACCCTACTGGAGTAGTGAACTGGAACAGTTGCATAATGATGTGGAGGTATGTAGAAAGCAAGCAGAGGCCACACCCAGCCAAGAGCACCACAATAAATTCCAGCATTGCAAAAGCCAAATTTCAAAGGGCCAAGCTGCAGGCTAGATGGAAAAGCTGGCAGGAAAAAACAGAGTCTCTGAACTTTGAAAGAGACACAAGGAAATTGTGGAAGCTAATAAAACAACTTAACGATGGGGGCACAGGGAGAAACTCAAAAATTGCACTACATAAAGATGGAAACATCTTAACAAGAAAGCAAGCAGCTGACCATTTTGCGGACTCATTCGCACAAGATAACAATATCAAAATTATTCCAGAGAAACAACAAGAGATTCGAGAGAAACTGCAACATACAGGACAGAAGGAAATAGTACATGAGGTTCTGGAGGCACCCATCACAATCGGCGAACTGGAGCTAGCCATATCAAAACTGAAAATGAGAAAGTCACCAGGAGCTGATGGTATCTCCAATGAAATGATCAGGACCCTAGGAACAGATGCCAAAGCAAAGCTGTTGCAGATCTTCAATAACAGTTGGACCTTAGGCAGTGTTCCACAAGCCTGGAGAGAAGCAATCATGATACCCCTCCTAAAATCAGGGAAAGATAGTTCCATTGCCTCTAGCTACAGACCAATTAGCCTCACCAGCTGTCTCTGCAAAACACTGGAGCGCATCATCAATCACAGACTGCAGTGGTACATTGAAAGTAAAAACATCCTTGTGCCACAGCAGGCTGGCTTTAGGCAGTGCTACTCTACTGGAAGATCAGACAACCTACCTCTCTCGAAGAAATTGAGGATGCATTCCAAGAGAAGAAAGCTGGTGCTTGCGGCATGGATAGATTTGAAGAAAGCCTTTGACAAAGTCTGGAAAGAAGGTCTGATGAATAAACTGAGAAACTGCAAAGTCAATGGAAGGATGTACAAATGGGTGAAAGCATACTTGCAGCAACAGAAGAGCCCGAGTACAGATAGACAGGACTAAAGAGCAAGAAAAGTACTACTGCGTCACGGTGTTCCCCAGGGCGGAGTCTTGTCCCCCACACTTTTTCTAATCTTCATCAATGATCTCGTTGCTAATCTACCGCATGGAATTAAAGCGGCAATGTACGCCGATGACCTGGTTCTATGGAGCACAAATGAACATGCATCAGTGGCCACCAGATTACTACAAAGAGCTGTAGATACATTTGTTACATGGGCAAATAGATGGTGTGTCAGCATAAACACTGACAAGTGCAGCACCATCCTATTTACCCTCTCTCCAAAACAAAAGGCAGGGACCATCCAGATAAATGGAACACCCCTAAGAGAAGATAAAGAACCAACATACCTTGGAGTAACATTTGATGGCAGGCTGACATGGAGAAAGCACATCAACAAAGCAGTAGCAAAAGCCAGAAGGAAAATAGCCATCCTGAGAAAGCTAAGTGGAACCACATGGGGAGCCAGTGGGAAAATACTTAGCAAAGTTTATCAACAGAGCATACGACCACACCTGGAATACGGGTCAACTGCGTGGTGTTCGGCATCAAAAACCACACTACAAGAGCTGGACAAAGTGGCAAAATCAAGCACTTAGAGTCACCACAGGAGGGATGAGATCAACCCCTATAGTGGAAATGGAGAAGATGGGGAGGACACAAGCACTGAGTGAGCGCAGAGATACGAAAACGCTAATACAAGCAGAAAAGTTCCTCAGCTTGCCAGGCCACCCTATGAAGAACAGATTTGAAAACCTAGCTATGGGGCGGTTGAAAAGAAGTAGTTTTATCCACCAGGCCAAACGACTCTGCAGAGAAACCACCGATCTGCCCACAGTTGGTATCCCCCTAACAACTATTCCAGAGTGAACTCCATGGAAAGATGAGCATAGACTATCATTACAAATCCAGACAAAAGTGAGAGGAATATTTGACAAGGAAGAACAGAACAGTGTGCAGCGCAGAACAGCCACTCTCAGCTTCCTTGATGAAGAATACCCACAGGACCTCTGGATCCGAGTCTACACAGATGGGTCAGCACAAAATGCTGTTCGAAATGGAGGAGCGGGAGTGTACATAGAATACCCAAATAATACTAGGGACACAGCTAGAGTACTGACATGAAAGTACTGCCATAACTATGATGCTGAAATTGAGGCAATCAAGATAGCCACAGAGAAATTACAAAATACCAGCAATGGTACACAACCTGTGGTGCTATTGACAGATGCAAAATCAGTACTCGAGGCGCTCCTGTCTGGGAAATTGCCAGTACTAAGGACACTATTTTCTGAACTTAGCAGTCAGCATAAGGTCACCATACAGTGGATACCATCCCACTGTGGAGTACCCGGAAACTGACAGAGCTGATCAATTGGCTAAGGAAGGAGCCAAAGAAGAACAGCCTGATGTGCCCGTTACATACCACCAAAAGAAAAGAATGATCAAATCAGTCAGAAAGCCACCAAAACCTGCTCAAGATGACTACCACGTTATTGATAGACCAGAACAAGTCATTATTCTGCGCCTCAGAACAGGGCACAATAGATTACGCAACCACATGTATACAAAATTCAAGATTGGTGAAGCAGCCATGTGCACATGTGGATTGGCGTCGCAGACAGCAGAGCACATACTCCAGGACTGCCCAAAATATAACATATCTAGGCAAACCTTCTGGCCTAGAGAGACGACAGTGGAAGATAAACTCTATGGACCGCTGTGTGAACTGAAAAAGACAGTTCAATTCATACAAGAGACAGCATTACAGTTATAGACATATTTCAAGCGAACGAAAGAAGAAGAAGAAGGTTTGAATGTTTGAAAGTATGAATATGTGAAACAATGAATACTTCAAAGTATATCTCAAAGAATTAACACTTGAAAGTATTAACACTTGTAACATGAATGCCTCAAACTATGAATGCTTGAAAGTATTTGCGTTTGAAATATAAATGCTTGAAATGATGAATGCTTCAAAGCATGAGTGCTTGAAATTATGCAAGAGTGTATTAACACTTGAAATTATGAACACTTTAACAGTGAAACACTTGTAAGAATGAAAATCTTAAGTCAGTGAATTCTTGAAACAAAAATGCTTGCAGTTATGAATGCTTAAATGTATGTATGCATACTTGAAAGAATAAACGTTTGAAAGCCTGTTTGAAAGTGTCAGTGCTTTAAAAAATTAGTTTATGAAAATATGAATGTCTGAAAGTGTCAATATTTGGAAGTAGTATGCTTGAAAGTGTTGTGTAACCCAAATATGCTTATTAAAAACCTCTTATTGATCTGTCTTTAAAACATGAGCTAGAAATAACAGTGAATAATGTACTAGGCATAACTGTCAATTACTTTCTTCAGGCCATCATGGTAGGAGATGATATTGTCAGTGATATTGGAGGAGCTCAGGCCTGTGGGATAGCAGGCGTATTAGTTCGGACGGGAAAATTCAGGTATGTTTTAACTTACAATTTAAGTCTGCCAGATCTGTAATTATTGAAAACAATTTCTAAGATTTAGTCATTGAGATGGCAGGACTAATGGATTTCTTCTCACTGAGATGTAGATAATCCTTGAGTCCAGTCAATTAGTCTGAAAAATCACTTCTTGAATCTAATCAATCTGGGAAATCACTAATTGAGTCTAGGTGATTTGTCTGAGAAATCACTCCTTGAATCCAGCCAAGTTGTCTAAGAAATCACCGCTTGAATAAAGTAACTCTGAGAAATCACCACTTGAATCCAGTCAGTCTGCCTAAGAAATCACTCACTGAATCCAGCCAGTCAGTCTGAGAAATCACTACTTGACTCCAGTCGGTGAGTTTAAAAAGTCTCTTAAAGTCAACAATAGTGTAATATTCCTTCTGTGATGTGACAGTGAGGAAAGCTTGGCTTTACTGATACCAGTATTCTTGTTGCAGCTACTATTTTCTTGCAGATTTGATCTTATTGTCTCTGCTTCCACCAAATGCTTACCTTTTTATTTTCTTACCGTTTTATTTTCTTACTCTTCTCTTTCTTTGTTTAGTAATGTCTACACAAGAAGTCTGGGTCTCTGGATATATGTTGCTGCAACTTAGAGAATTTATATACTCCCATATTTTCTATGAATATGTGTCTCCACAATGTTTGGACCACGAGTGGCTGAGCATATGACAGTATTGCAGGATATATTTGGCTGTCTGGTCTGTTCTGCCTACAGATACCTAGGATGATAGGCCTGCTGTTGGTCATTGTTGAATTCCTCCAAAAGGGTAAAATAACAACCCTTATGAGAGGTTTGCAGAACAGTTAACCAAAAACATCATCATCATCATCATCATGTGTGCTGCTAACTGGTGTGGGTGTTCATGTCTCTCCCCAGATCTCGGCCCTTGGTGTTCTGGTTCAACTCCCCTGATGATATTACTTCATGTCACCATCTTGGTCCATCCAGCATCATTTCTCTTGGCTTGCCTCTACCTCTTCTTCTATTGAACTTTCCAGTGGTTTCCACTGCCTCTCTTCTTATAATATTAATCAAAAACAATAGTATACGACCTGCATCGTGAAAGAAAGGCAACAGTGATACAAGTAACACAACAGTTCTCAGGTTCAGCAATTAATTTCACAGTGGCAATGCATATGAATGGTCATTTGCACTTATTCTTCTACTGGTCCACCTGATAAAAATTGTCTTTATACTGTTCTCTTGCTATCTTCATTCACCCAGTCTTCTGATGAAGTCTTTTACAAAACACTTTATGCACATGTAGGTAAATAAAGAACATGATTGAATTTCTATATTCCTCATTATGATTATCTGCATCCACTCTGGAGAATACAATTTGATCCCCTTAGAAGAAGGGTAAAGTAAATGGTTAAATAAGACGTCTGTTCACATCTTGAGGTGTATTGGGTATATGTTGCTAGCCATATGGAAAGCCATGTTTTTTATAGATCAGTTTGCAAACAATGTCATGTGGTCAATTTCACACTGGCACTTTTATATTTCAGAACATTTCCTAGTACCCATTTTAGGCTGGGTCCTGGAAGCCCTGGTCAATCTTAAGAAAAATCCCCCATCTCAAAGGGAATTTGAACACATGACCACTGGACTAAGAGGCTAGTGTGCTAGCCACTGCACTAGCTCGGTTCGCTAAAGAAGGGCACTACAGTATTATTTAATCTTGTCTGTACAGTAGAAGCTGACCCTGAGATCTCTTACCCATGTAGCACCACAACTGCTTCAGTAGAAATTTGTTCAGCCTCTACTACGATACAAGGATGTGTGTAAGTGGGACATGATTGATACAGGCACTGGTAATACACATTGGGAGCAAGTCACAGCTGAACATGTTGCATGGAGAGCAAATATCAGAAATGGAGTAAAGACAAAGGAGAAAATGATTGTAGATAAGTCACACACCGAGAATGTGAGATGTAAGATGGTGCATGATGGTGGAAATGATCATGTGTTCACATGTATCCACTGTGGACGAACATTTACAGTGTGAATTGACCTTACCAGTCACATTCGCTACCGCCATGGGTTGTAGTTATTATGCCTTTTTTAAGCACAATGTAACAAACTATCATCTGGCAAGGTGCCAGTGAATGTCTGCATAAACTAATGCTTCTCCGACAATTGTTCATATAGTCACAATAATCTTCTAAATTTTTACTGAAACACTTGTGGTGCTATTATTTGTCCAGTAACAGCAATTCCCAGTCCTATTGATCATATATGAATATGTGTCCCCCAGCAATGTTCCCTGTCAAAGTTCTGCTTAACTACACATTTTCTGTGGCATCATTTCTTTATATCATCACACAAGTTTCTTGTTCTTAACTACACATCTTATGCCACATCATTTATTTATGTCATCATACAAGTTTTTTGTCAAAGTTCTGCTTATCCACACACCTTCTGGGGCATAATTTCTTTGTTGTCATACTAATGAGTTTATGGTCTGTGCCATACTTTTTGGGATATATAACCCAAATCAATGAAGTTAATCCTCTTGTCTTTTAACTTCTTCTTCTCTTCTTCTTCAGCATTCCGAGCCATTGAGGTTCTTTGCTGCAAATACAATCTGTCTCCATTCGTCTCTCTGGTGGACCTTCTCTTGCCAGTCGTTGATTCCAAGTGCTTGTAGGTCTGTGTGTATATTATCTCTCCACCGCCTTCTTGGTCTACCTCGGGGTCTACGGTCATTTATTTCCTGAGTGTAAGCGAGTTTTGTTTCCCTATTATCTTCCATTCTTTCTATATGCCCCAGCCATTGTAGTCTATTAGCCTTCATGATACCAGTGATTGTCTTTTAACCCCTTTATAAAAACAACTGGACATTTCTCCGTTAGAGATTATATGCTGTAACCAAACACAAATAATCTGCAATACTTTTCAGACACCATTTTATAACCATTATATTCAGGTTATTTATTTGTTAAGTCATTAACAGATTAGTTGATAATCTGAAATTTGCCATTTATATTTACAGAAGCCGCGATGAAAGCCATCCAAGTATCAAGCCTGATGATATTGTTGACAATTTAGCACAGTTTGTAGATAACCTCTTGAAAAATGCTTCATAGTTTTATTGTAATTAGTTTTATATTATATATTCCTATTGTGTTTATAAATATGATATATTAGAAAAAAGACAAGATTCTCATGGCTGCTAACACTTTCAGTCCTAACCAATGTGTGAAGTGTTCTTTTACTTTTAAAACATTTAGTCAGAGTATACTAAAGGGATCTGACTTCTTCGGTGCCCATTTAATTTGTGATAACCTCTTGAAAAGTAATGCACTCAAGATTTTTCAAACTGTCTGCTGCAAAGACTTCTGGGACAGAAAGAGTTAAAAAATTAAATTGATTAGAACAAAAAAATTGTTTAGGTAATATAGATTAGACATCAAGAAAAGTAAACATTCCATATAGTGAGGAAAAATAGTTTAGGTAATATAGATTAGACATCAAGAAAAACAAACATTCCATATAGTGAGAAGGTGTGATCTTTTGCCCAGGTAATTCTGTCCTGACAGAAGAAAAGCTATTATGATTTATATTTGATTTAAGAGAATAGTATACCTATTCATATTACTTTGGCTTGGTACATCTAACTTCTGTCAAATCATTTCACTTGAAAGAGAGGCGAATATAATTTCTATATAGTCTTCAGCTGCTTGATATAGCAAGACTAAACATAGCACAACTTAATCACAGCCTAATTAATGCAATACACATCACTAATATCTGTAAGCAACTAGAACTTTTGCTGTACATCTGCGTTCTACTACGCAAAGGCTTAGAACTGTTCATGTAGCACAGCTGTGTTTTACTATACTCAAACCTAGAACTATTTAAGCTGTACATCTATGTTTACTTCACAACGGCTTAGAACTATTCAGGCTGTACATGTGTGTTCTACTTCACAAAAACTTAGAATAGAACTGTTCAAGTTGAACATCTGTGTTCTACCAAAGACATAGAACTGTTAATATTGCACATCTGTGTTCTACCACACAAAGACTAAGAATTATTAATAGAGAATTCAAATTTATTTTTAGACATTGGCTGTGACCAGTTCATGTACAGTAGTTTAAAAAAACTGGACAGCTTTTATTTGTCATAAACATTAGCATATAATTAGATTCAACAAGTTCACCATCTTTGAGACAATTGAATGTGTATAATGAAAATGGGGTAGTGAAATAACTAAAACATCCCTCAACAAAAAAAATTATCTTCTTGCAAATAACTGATCTTAATTGAGGTCGGCAATCTTCCACATTCCTGGAATCCAGTCATCTTTGCGATTGAGTCATACATAATGATTTAGTGAAGACAGAAACCCCAGGCTGAGTCAGCCATCACATATATTATGTTTTTGGTCAAGTGTCTAGGGATGATAATTCAATTATGGAATAACTAGAAAGGCCTTTTTTGTGGCATGCAAGGGGGTAACACAATAATGAATGTTGTTGCATGTCCTTGGACAGGGTATCATAATCAACCCAAAATTGTTTGGCTGTTTGTGATTTGCTAGGCAATTTTATGTTCAGTAGTCTGCTATTGCTTTCTGAATAGTCAACGTTCATACCATTGAGACAAACAGTGCTAAGCAATCTGCTCGCAAATCTCCTGTGACTGACTCCAAACCCATTCTGTTGGGATAGTGAAACTACAGCTAAACACACAGGTACTGACAAAACGCAATAGAGGAAGACCTAAAACACATGGAGAATAGAATTAGAAACAGATCAATAATATGGGGAGGACATGGAGTGAGCTGGAGGAGATAGCCAGAGATAGGATGGCTTGGCGTGAGTTTGGTTGAGGGTCTGTGCTTCAATGGGAGAAAAAGGGCAGCAGCAGTAGAAGTCCAGGAGTGAATTGTTTTTCAGATTGGAAATGATTAAAATAGCTAGTAAAGGTAATCCCATGGTAGATACTATAGTAGAAATATGAGACATAGAATAGCATAAACAAATCCTGTCAATATTGGAGATTGGACCTAGACCACTGTATTGTTAAGCAAACAGACCAACCGTTATGTCACCATTACTGGTTTCTGAACCTAGTCGCTTCTAGATAGGCTAAACACAAACAGTTCACTTACAAGAGTCATTTGATTATTTTTCTGCCAGCATCTGGAACAGTCATGTTTTGCAAGTCATTCTCTTATTCAGGGGTTCATTAGTTTAAGATTCGATAATAAATCTTGCAATTGTGGTTGTAGCTTAATTTGCATTATGATTTTTTGATGATGTTGAAATGGTAACCAGCAAATTTAATCACTACTCATATTTTGCCATACTAAGCAGAGGTTATTCACGTATGTGTTTATTATCTGTAAGTGCATATGTATTGGCTATTGGTATATTTTTACAGCTAATCTTCAAATTATTTTAGTTTTCCAGTGGCATTAATTTTTATTAGTTTCAAATGTTTTGAGGTATCTTCCTTATTTCTTTCTCCCGTAATATGGAAGTTCCCAAAGAGGCTAACCTGGACAATAAATGTTGAATGTGTCAGCAAAATTTGTAAAGATAGCTGTAAATGGACGCAAAACAACTACAATCCTAATTTTATTAAACCTGAAGAATAAAGAAGATTCTATAAGGTTCAGAGATTGTGGTGTAGTGTGCACAATTTCAAACCCAACCTTCTCCAGATACCAGAATCCGCAAATATTGTAAATATTGTTGTGGATAGATTTTGTAGTTTTGACATTTGACAGGGCATTCACCATTATCGTCTTTATTATTTCCAATTGCAAGTGGATTGTGCAATGTGCAGACAGGACCTTAAATTTCAAGAGCCACACTGGTTGACAACAATCAAAGACTGGCATTACTGGGGATTGAACCCTGGACCAGTAGGTCAGTGCACTAACCCCAATGCCAGCAGTACTTTCTTACACTGTGAAAAGTGTGTGTGTGTGTGTGTGTGCAAATGGGAAGGGTGACAACACTATTCCATGTATGATTATAATGGTAATCAGATT
Organism: Cepaea nemoralis; assembly: GCA_014155875.1. Classification (NCBI taxonomy): domain Eukaryota; kingdom Metazoa; phylum Mollusca; class Gastropoda; order Stylommatophora; family Helicidae; genus Cepaea; species Cepaea nemoralis. The sequence continues at coordinate 117,300 of JACEFZ010006850.1, forward strand.
GTGATTCAACATGAGTTAAAAATTTATGAGTTAAACATTCAACATTGTTCATTAGTTGGTAGTTTGTCTCATGAGTGAAAGCTTGTACTCATGAAGTCAACATATCCTCCCATACAAACTAAACACCAAACACATAAGAGTGTGTGTATGCACATGCATGCTCATGCTCAGTACACTGTATCTTTTTTTCACTGTATCTTCTGTCACAATCTTTCTGTACTTCTTTTATGTCAGCAGCCATGTTAGTTACGTTTCACTTATATGATTGGTTCATAATACAAGGGGTTGACATGCACAGTTGTGAGAGAGTACCAAGACTACAGTGTCAAATGTTTCAGTCACATGATACTCTTTACTATTACTGACAGCCTAAACAAAAAAGTATAAAGGGTCCTTTTACATACATTGAGACCAACTGGGTATATGGTACTGGCCCTGTATTTGTAGAGACCAACTGGGTATATGGTACTAGCCCTGTATTTGTAGAGACCAACTGAGTATATGGTACTAGCCCTGTATTTGTAGAGACCAACTGGGTATATGGTACTAGCCTTGTATTTGTAGAGACCAACTGGGTATATGGTACTAGCCTTGTATTTGTAGAGACCAACTGGGTATATGGTACTGGCCCTGTATTTGTAGAGACCAACTGGGTATATGGTACTGGCCCTGTATTTGTAGAGACCAACTGGGTATATGGTACTAGCCCTGTATTTGTAGAGACCAACTGAGTATATGGTACTAGCCTTGTATTTGTAGAGACCAACTGGGTATATGGTACTAGCCCTGTATTTGTAGAGACCAACTGGGTATATGGTACTAGCCCTGTATTTGTAGAGACCAACTGGGTATATGGTACTAGCCCTGTATTTGTAGAGACCAACTGGGTATATGGTACTAGCCCTGTATTTGTAGAGACCAACTGGGTATATGGTACTAGCCCTGTATTTGTAGAGACCAACTGGGTATAGGGTACTAGCCCTGTATTTGTAGAGACCAACTGGGTATATGGTACTAGCCTTGTATTTGTAGAGACCAACTGGGTATATGGTACTAGCCCTGTATTTGTAGAGACCAACTGGGTATATGGTACTAGCCTTGTATTTGTAGAGACCAACTGGGTATATGGTACTGGCCCTGTATTTGTAGAGACCAACTGGGTATATGGTACTAGCCCTGTATTTGTAGAGACCAACTGGGTATATGGTACTGGCCCTGTATTTGTAGAGACCAACTGGGTATATGGTACTAGCCCTGTATTTGTAGAGACCAACTGGGTATATGGTACTAGCCCTGTATTTGTAGAGACCAACTGGGTATATGGTGCTAGCCCTATATTTGTAGAGACCAACTGGGTATATGGTACTAGCCCTGTATTTGTAGAGACCAACTGGGTATATGGTACTAGCCCTGTATTTGTAGAGACCAACTGGGTATATGGTACTAGCCCTGTATTTGTAGAGACCAACTGGGTATATGGTACTAGCCCTGTATTTGTAGAGACCAACTGGGTATATGGTACTAGCCCTGTATTTGTAGAGACCAACTGGGTATATGGTACTAGCCCTGTATTTGTAGAGACCAACTGGGTATATGGTACTAGCCCTGTATTTGTAGAGACCAACTGGGTATATGGTACTAGCCTTGTATTTGTAGAGACCAACTGGGTATATGGTACTAGCCTTGTATTTGTAGAGACCAACTGGGTATATGGTACTAGCCCTGTATTTGTAGAGACCAACTGGGTATATGGTACTAGCCCTGTATTTGTAGAGACCAACTGGGTATAAGGTACTAGCCCTGTATTTGTAGAGACCAACTGGGTATATGGTACTAGCCCTGTATTTGTAGAGACCAACTGGGTATATGGTACTAGCCCTGTATTTGTAGAGACCAACTGGGTATATGGTACTGGCCCTGTATTTGTAGAGACCAGTTGGCACTCAGTGAGTGATGTCAATAGCATGCTGGCTGCCTTTACTTCCTAGACCATTTACTGGTTCCCTTTTAAGCTGGTTTGACCTGGGAGCCTTGGTCAATTTTAATTGTTATCGGCAAGATGAATAGTTTGTAAGGTTTTTCCTGCACGTTTTACATAATCTTCTGTCATGTCATCATTGTGCTTCTTAAATTTTATTCTACAGATACCTGGTGTGAAGCAGACATTAGCAATCACCCCTCTCTATCATCTGCTATTTGAAAGAAGCTGGTGTTGTTTATATTAGTTGTTTAAGATTTCCACATACAAATTTCCCTGTCTTCTTTTGCCCAGCTTTCTCCCTCATAAGGCTAATTAAATTGCTGTAGTTCACCTTTCTTATCAATATGCTCCATATATTTCATTTATCTTTTCCTAAAGATTTTAATATGTAATATAGTAACACCTGTAGTGTGATATAGTATCACCTGTAGTGTGATATCATACAGTACACCTGCAGCTGTCAGTATATCAGCATGTGTTTTCTTCTCTGCCCATGATATTGTCATCTTTCATCATGGAGCAAGGCCTATGCAGGATGTCACTGTCATCATGATCCACCAAAAGGATTCATAATCTTTTGTCAGTTCTCATAAGTCATGTATTTTGATTCTCAAGGTGTCTTCATGTAATTTGTCCACCCTTTTGCTTATTGACCCCTCCCTCTTCTTCCAGGAACCACGCCTCCCATCGCTGTTCCTTCCAAGCCACTGTGACATTTAATATGGCTAAAGTATTTCAGTTTCCATGACATGGTGCTTTTTATGTGTCAGTTTTATTCTATGCTAGGATCTTGTAGAAAGTCAGCATTTGTCTTCTTCTTGGTCCACAATATTCTAAGAACTTTTCTGTAACAGTTTAGTTATATAAAACCCTCAATATTCTTTTCCAAAGCCACATCAAAATTGCCTCCATTTTCTTCAGCATGTCGTTAGCTACAAGGATAGCCTCAGATGCAAGACAGTCTGCTAGTATCCCTAGCTGATTTAGATTGCTATTGATTTGCAGAAGCATGCTCAAGTGTATGATAGCATTTATAGCAACTCCATATGCTACTTGGAAAATATTATATATGGGCTGTCTAATACCAAGAAGAAAGATGCAGTAGATTGACAAATAGAAAGGTGCAGGCAGGTGACAAAATAGAAAGGTGCATGCAAAGAATATATTCACTGTTATCTTGTTTTGATATGGGAAGAGGGGTTATAAGAATCATTTCAGTCTACAGACACATTTCTTACTTAGCTGTTCTTCTAAACCCTGAAGCATACAGGCCATATGCACAGTCATCTTAAGTTTTCTGACTGTTTGTCAGTGAATATAACAGATTGCAGGAACCTAACTGTACTATAACCATATTGAAACTGCTTCTAATTCAATTCTCGTGATGCAAATGATAAACAAGACATTCATTGAGAAATGAAAATGTTTAATTTAACTCATAAAGTGAGAACACTTGAAATGTTAGATAACCTAATACGGCACTGTACATGTAAAATTACAGTTCCTAAATTTGAATATACTTTCTAAATATTTTATTTTTTCTTAGCATGTGGTATCATACTTCCATCAAAAGCTACTGGAATTCCAGCATCATCTTCATTGTGTCTAAGACCCTTCAGCCGGCCGTGAAACTTGACATTCACAGGTTCTGTACCAAAGCCCAGCTCCAAATTCTCTGCTATTGTTTTGAAAGCTGCAGTCAGCATGCCACCCTGGAACTTCACCGGTATTTCACGCTCACCTTTCTTGTCTGCATCTGTGAGCAGTGTGTCTAGTTTCTCAGGTGTGAGCATTAAACCTTCAAAGTACACAGGCGTCAGCATTGTCCCTTCAAACCGAGCCGGGATGGCTTTAGGTTGATACATATCTTTGATAGCATCAGGTTTCAGTGTCTGTATGCTACGGGTTTTGAATGTTTTCACAGATGTTCGAGTAGTCCCTGGCTGTGTGCTTGTACTAAGGGCTTCTTTTACCATTTCTTCAGTTAGAATCTCTTCAGTAGATTCAACTTTCTCGTTTTCTGCTTGCTGAAGACTCTCTTTGCTCTCCTTGGAATATACTATCTCAGATGAAGATGCTGAAGACAGACTGCCTACAAGTTTGACTTTTACAAATGACTCAACACTTGTGTCTTTCTCAGGCACCACATCGTCATCTTCCTTCATAATTACACCATCCACAACAACTGCCGTCTTGATGACATTGAATTCTGTCTGGTCCAGTTTCCTTTTTGCAAATTCCAGGAAGTACCTCTTGCTCCCTGCAAGACAGGAAGTTGTGTGTCTAGATATAAGTAAATCAAACCATGATAACAACATCATTTTGTATCCAAAATAATGTATGTCCTTAGTGGATTGAAACACAGAAGCCACAAACAATAGTATATGTGATTTATTGCCTGCCTGGCATATTTCACTGCATCTCATCAGGTGCATATTGCAGAATTATATATCATGTGAAGTGAATAGGTTAATCATATTCTGGTTGAAATACACAACACATATAGTATCTGATATTGTTCGAATGTGGAGCAATGTTATTCCCATGGTAATCACAGTTATTGTGATCTATTTCTGTTGGCACAATCTCATTGTTAGATGCCTAAGGTTTCAGTGAGATCCCTTACTAGTTAGAATCCTAAGTGGAAATTCTAACCTTGTAAATATGCCAAGTAATGCTTCAGCTAGGTGCTTTGAATCGTTTGAAGGTTTAGGCACAGCTTCGGCCCACATAAAGCAAGTGTCTACAAGTGTAATTATAAGACAGTACCTTCTCTTCATTCTATTGAGAGGTCCATCTATATCAACAGCCACTATTTCAAATGGTGTTTCCATAATGGACATATCTCCTAAGTCACTGGAGCAGTCCAGTGCTTTGGAACAAGTTTCTGGTATTGAGGACATGATGTGACAAATCTAACGATGTCTGTATACATTCCAGGCCAGTAATAATGTGTAGAAATCCATTGCATAATAGTATTGATTCATATTTGTCCACTGAATTGTAGACTATGAGCCATATCTAGAATTTGAGCTCCATAAAAAGAAGAAGAGACGAGTTGCACATACTCCTGTCCTCCTTATCCTGCCCTTCCTATGCAGTCTGGGCAATATATGAAGAAAATTTTCTTTGTTAACTTTATGGCCACAACTCAGCAGGTGTTGAGAGATGGCCAAGTTTGGACTTTTATAGCCTGTTGACCAAACAGGGTTACCTGAAGACTGATTAACTCTCTTTTCCACCCATACTTGTATATGTGTGGTTACTCGATTTTCTAATTGTCGTTCTATTCTACCTATGTTAGCTCCTTGACACTCACACTGGGACTGATAGATTCAGTTTGATTTGGTTTACGTAAGAAGCATTTATAGAACCAAGTGGGAACCAGAGCACCAAAAAGATGATGAATATTACCAACTCTACTGAAGTGAACAAGTTGCAATTTTCAGACTCTGCACGAGACATAAATGTTGCATGTCCTTTGCAGGATATTGTGATAATCCCCAACCCCAGGTTGATTTACAATGCAAGTTAATGTTCAGTAGTTTACCACTGATTTTTGAACAAGAAGTGAAAACTGAAGCCAAACTGATTGGAGTAGAGAACAAACCCTGTACCCCACTGTCAGCGCACAGGAAGTTTAAGCGTAATAAGTTCTGCAGCCTTGCTGACTTCTGAACAAGACATAACAGGCTGACACACCAATTATTAAATTAAAAGAAAGATAGGAGATACTTATTAATGTAACTAGAATTAGTAAAATGACAGCTAAAAAGAAGTGTTCAACTTATGCAGAGCAGAGAAAGTAATTTCAGTCTACAGGACTCCATTTTAGAACAAACTCTGTGGGGGACAGCAAGCTCAAGTTGACACTGCTGCTGTTTTTAAATATATTCAAGTTGACATGTGAAGATGTACAAAGAAGAAAAAGAAGTACTTATAGAACCATATGGGAATCAGACCATCTAGGATACCAGAAATAAGAAACATATTATCAACTCAACTGAAATGAACAAGTAGCAATCTTCAGACTCTTGACATAAAGGCCTTTGTTTTGTAAACTAAAGATAGGAGACAATGGTGAATGCAAAAGTGGGATTGATAAAATGATAACCTAACATTTGCTTCAAAGATGTCCAGTAATTGTAGACCAAAGAAATATACCTTTGCCCACACCAGCTCCATTTGAGGATAAACTCTATGGAGATGTAAACAACCTCCAGTTGAATGCTGCTTTCTTTAAAAATATGCAGCTTCACATGTGAAGGTGTTTGGTTTGTAAAAGATCACTTTTATTGCATAGGAATCTGCATAAGTGCTCCAGAATCCTCCAACAGATTACACAAGGAGAACATCAGAAGTGTGAGCACAGTTGAGACACTGGTAATAGGGAAAGCTAATCCACGTGCAAAAGTTTGTCCAATATACTAGAATTACTAGCACGTGTATGGACTATGCTGTAGTTCAAAGTGAGCCATCACAACAAAACACAAAAGGAAAATCTCAACACAGTGCATGAACTCTGTTACACTGGTGAGGATCCAAATGTTTATAGCAGAATCACACCTGCTAGAAATATTTTGTAGGTAGTTTTTCACATTTAGAAATTGTGTCTGAGCTGCAGGACACAAGGCCTACTTGTATTCACAGATGGGTTCTCAACTTTTGCACACATCACACTGGCAACTTAAGCAATCTGCATGCTACATAACGACATCCTGGGCAACACAATGACAAATTGGGGAACCTGCACACCACACTACACAATGGCATGGGAAATCTACACACTACACAGTGACAAATTATGCAGCATGCACATTACACAATGACAATATGGACAGCAACACACTACACAATGACAATATGGACACAATGACAATATGAACAGCAACACAATACACAATGACAATATGGACAGCAACATACTACACAATGACAATATGGACAGCAACACACTACACAATGACAATATGGACTGCAACACACTACACAATGACAATATGGACTGCAACACACTACACAATGACAATATGGACAGTAACACACTACACAATGAAAACATGAACAGTAACACACTACACTGACAAATTAAACAACCTGCACACTACACAATAACAACTTAGGCAACCTGCACACTACATGATGACAACTTGGGCAACCTGCACACTACACAATGACAACTTGGGCAACCTGCACACTACACAATGGCAAATTAAACAACCTGCACACTACACAATGACAACTTGGGCAACCTGCATACTACACAATGACAACTTGGGCAACCTGCACACTACACAATGACAACTTGGGCAACCTGCACACTACACAATGGCAAATTAAACAACCTGCACACTACACAATAACAACTTGGGTAACCTGCATACTACACAATGACAACTTGGGCAACCTGCACACTACACAATAACAACTTGGGCCCTGCACACTACACAATGACAACTTGGGCAACCTGCACACTTCACAATGACAACTTGGGCAACCTGCACACTACACAATTACAACTTGGGCAACCTACACACTACACAATGACAACTTGCGCAACCTGCACACTACACAATGGCAAATTGGGCAACCTGCACACTACACAATGACAACTTGGGCAACCTGCACACTACAAAATGACAACTTGGGCAACCTGCACACTACACAATGACAAATTAAACAACCTGCACACTACACAATGACAACTTGGACAACCTGCACACTACACAATGACAACTTGGGCAACCTGCACACTACACAATGACAACTTGGGCAACCTGCACACTACACAATGACAACTTGGGCAACCTGCACACTACACAATGACAAATTAAACAAATTGCACACTACACAATGACAAATTAAACAACCTGCACACTTCACAATGACAAATTAAACAACCTGCACACTACACAATGACAACTTGGGCAACCTGCACACTACACAGCAACAACTTGGGCAGTCTGCACATTATACAGTGACAGCTTGGGCAACCTGCACACTACACAGTGACAACCTGGGAAACACACTACATAGTGACAACATGGGCAATAACACATCATACAGCTATAACCTGGACAGTAACACACTACACAGCAACACACTACACAACAACAAACTGAGCACCATGCATACAATACACAGGCAACCTGGGATATCAACATTTATCTTCAAACCCTGAAATGTCTCTTGTAGAGGACAGTAATAGTATTCAAAATTAGAGTGTTATTTCTTCCTTTTTAGTGATGGGCCAGGATCTGGTTTCAGCCAATTATAACCACATGAGGCTATTAATTGTTATTTGACAGGCTACATCGCACCTTACATTTTTAACTAAACTGCATAATTCCTGTGGGTGTTTTCTTTTTCCTGCAAGCAGTCAAGGTGCTTGCTTTGAACTATGAAGATCGGAGGTTCATTTTCAAATTCCATTGTTCTATTCACAAGTGCAATTTTGTTGGAGACCCTGGGAAGTCATTGCTGGAGCTCCACAGTTTGTTCTGCTTGCACAGTTTTCAGCAGTCCACACTGTAGAAATTAGCGCTGGATGGGTTAGAACCAGCAATGCAATAAAACATCTTGTCTTTGAACCATTTTCTGCAGGTGTAAAACTGCTTTAACATAGTCTAGAATGTAAAATATGTCTTTATTAATACTATAAAGACATATGATGTGGATCTTATGTTTTTTTAATTAATGGTTATTCACCATTTTCTGAAGTAAAACTAGCTTATTTAATCATAAAGAACATGCTTTATATTATTTCTTTCCTCTTCGGCCAGTTATCTCCCCTTCTCCCCCAATGGAATATGGACCCTCAACCAACTCACTCCAAGTACTCTTATCATTTGTCACCTCCAACTCCCACCATGTTCTCCCCATATTTTTTAATCTGTCTCTAATTTACTTCTCTGTTTGTTTTTAGATCTCCCTTTAATTCTTTTGCCCTGTGAGATCCAAAGAAAGGATTGTATAGTTATAGTGTTGAAAGGTTTACTCAATATGTGTCATACCATTTCAAGTCTTTCTGCTCAGATACCAGTTCATTTGTAATTGTTTTAGTTGTTCTACACGTAATCCATGTAGTAATACTGATTTGACGTTAGAAAAAATATTCTAAGTTTGGTTCTAGATTTGATTTCCTTGTGCTATGAAAGCTTCTCTTGTCTTTTTTATTCTTATTTTAAATTCTCGATCTGTTCCCCAGTCTCGGACTACCATTGCTACCTATGTGTATAGTTCCACCTCTGGAACTGAAGTTTCACCAAGAGAGATTGGGTTATGTTCTTCTTGATGTATTTTTATTATTTTTGTCTTTCCACTATAAAGACTCGTGATTTTATGTGCCTTAATTAATTACAATTCGTCATTTCCTGAAACAAAAACTAGCTTATTTAACAATAAAGAACACATTTAGTATTCTTTTACTAACTATAACTGGTGAATTCCTGAAAAATTAGCTGTAAGCACTGAATGCAAAAAAACAAGATAAAACTCAAATAACGAAACAGTACCAAACAAAAGATGAACTCTTTAAGATTTTTTCCAGTCAAACATTAATATGATTAAAATAAGCACAGAAATAAAAAAGAAAAAAACTATTTATCATTAATGCATGAGATCTGAAATAATCCAATTAGAGTTGTAATTAACACTTTATGCATACATAGACATTACATGTCAAAAATGGGTCTGTGAATGTCAATATCTGATTAGGCTGAATAGCATCGGACAAAGATTGCTTAATATATTTTAGGTTAATGCTCTGAATACTTACTATAAAACACTTACAAGAAAAGAGACAAAACATTCATCCACCCATCATGTGCCCATGTCAATAAATGTGGGTGATCATGGTTTGCCATTTGACACTATCCCCAGTCTGGGATCAAGTCTGTACTCATGTTCCATTTATGCCATATATATTAGTAACAGTATAAACTCCACTGTTTAGCAAGCACAACAGAGAACTTCTGATCATCAGCAGAGAAATCCCTTCATGAATGTTGCAGCTTCTTATCTTCTTTGCACTCTCAGGGGTGGTCCAACCTGGGTCAAGACTACTAGGTTTCTTTCTGCTGTTCCCGCATCCAGATCCTGTGCAGTAGCTTTAAACACATGTGATCACAAAGAGAAGGAGAACAATGGCCTCTCACCTACCCATCCTGGGAAAATACACTAGCAATGCTAACAAACAGAAGGAAGTTCATGGCCTCTCATTTCCCCATGGAACATCCTGGAAAAAGACACCAGAAATGTTAACAAAACAGAAGGAAGACAATGATCTCTCTGATCTCCCCATGGAGCATCCTGGAAAAAAAAAAACACTAGAAATGCTAACAAACAAAGGGAACACCATGGCCTCTCATTTTCCCATGGAGCATACTGGGAAAAAAAAACAATAGAAATGCTAACAAACAGAAGGAAGACCATGATCTCTCTTATTTCCCCACGGGATATACTAGAAACAAAAAAAGACAATAGTCTGGCTAATAAAGTGAAGGAAGACCATGATCTATCATGAAGCCTTCCAGGGACCACAAACTTTGCAAGCTATGAGACAGCAAGAGAATCACAGTGTACAAACAGACACTCATATATTTCTTACCCCATGAGGTTCTCAGTCAACCAGTGTTCAATAACTGTGCTAGCAAACAAGGGCACTAACCACCATATTGTTGTTTGCACTCACTTGCTTTGAACTCAAGCGCAGTCCATATGCTACTACTTCTAATGCATTGGACCAATTTTTGCGTGTGGATTAGCTTTCCCTTTTACTAACATGCCTCGCCAATAGGCGAACCCCTCCAATTTCAGGGGTACTTGTAATTTACATCTCCAAGTCAAGGACAAGAAGTCAACATTTTAGTCCAACTGACCGGTGTAGGGGTTGAATCTGCTACGTCGGCATCAACATACCAGATGTCTGATGTTTAAGAAAGAACTCTTTTATCCATTCTGCCATGCTGACTTCCTTAACCACTATATTATTCCAGCTTCCGTGGTAAAGTAAAAAGTAAAACTGGCAAAACAAAACTGAACCTGAAAATCACAACACAAGTTACCTATGGCAGGTTCTCCAGCAGCATCAGTTAACTGTAAAACTGATGAGTTTGGGGGAAAAAACGACAGTTAAAAACAATAATTAATGGTAGTCACTTATGAGATAGCGGCAATGGTGACATCAGATTGTGTCCAATAAAGCACATTTTTATCAACAGTGTGTAATTATGCAAATGTATGAATGAATAACAAATATTCTCACATATCTTTGTTGGTGCAGACAGTCTGGTATATAAATTAATTCATAACCATCCCCAATAAAATAATCTATAAATGCTTTTTATATGTCTATAATTAAACATATTAAAATATGTGAAATAGAATAAAGAAAATGATAACGAGTCTCTTAAAAGTAATAAACTATTAACAGAAGTGTTGTAGCCAAGACTATATACTTAATGCTTACTTTGTATAAATGTCCAAGTTAGTAGAAGAGGAAAAAAGGAAACAAAATAATTTATTCCTAAAAATGCTTTCTTGTAAAAGATGCAAATGGAATATAGTTACATTTCACTCATTTAAAAAATAGCCTACACTTTAAAGCTCTATAAACTAATTCACTCTGTAAAGATCTATAAACGAATTCCACCCTGTAAAAATCTATAAACAAATTCCACACTGTAAGGATCTATAAACTAATTCCACTAACTAATTTCTAGAACCAAAATCAAAATTACACTTTTTCAAAATAATACCACTTGCAAGCAGCTTACATTAAGTCAAGCAAAAAATAATATCATTAATGGACATCCAACCGAAACAGATGCCAAAATTGAAAAAAGATACTATTAGTTTGTTGCAGTTCCAACTTCATGGCAACAGGTCACCCCATAATTTCTCTGTTCCTGTGCCACTGAAAGCCACACAAAATTCTCCTCGTTATCCTATGTGAAAAGTGAAACAGACTGCAGTCCCAGGAAAATCAATAGCACACCCACACATTCATACATAAAGCTTTTGCCAGAATGCCAACAGAAATCTGCCACTAGAACTACAGTTCATCATTGATGGAAGCAGTATTCCTAGAATACCAGCAATTGCACATGCATTACTGCATAAGGGGCAACCGCCCATTTTTTGAACACAAACCACCGTAGATGAAAAAGCGTTCTATATGAAATCTACAGTTCACAGTATCACACCAAGCATTCAACTCTGTAGCTGGGTGACTGAACCGTATATTACAAGTTCAAGTGAGGAAAATGCATAAGCAAACCATGGCTAGAAGCAAACAATACTCCAAGGTCTTAACGGATCACCTACCTATCCACCATATTGGAACAGAAGTCTGAAGGATGATACAGAGCAAACTGTAACATGTCCATTTTAACTTAATCTTAAAGCCAATTAGAATAATACTTAAATCAAGACAACAATGTAGCGAACATTATCTGTTACATTCAATATGTAATCTTTGATTATACACTATAAATAACATGAACAGTAGTATAATCATAATGAATTGTTACACACAAAATCAGACTGATTATTTGAATGTTGTCTTGTTAAGAGATGATGAAGGTCTGTATGTCACCCCAGATGTCAGTATATCACCCAAGATGTCAATGTTTATACAGGAGAACACAGCCAACTTCAGCTTTACTCAAATTGTTTTCCGTTAATATCACAGTGCTGATCCTGTTTAAAGATTTAATTCACAAATATATATATATATATATATAACATAATATCAGGACATCAGATCATTTGAAACCAATGTGCACAATGAAAGCACTACTCTGCAATCAAGCACACAACAAATACTGTGAACATGGAGGTCTGCATGGCCGAATGGATAAGAATGTGCGTTCTTAAATATTCCATGTGCTGATGCCGAGGTAAAGGGTCCAACCCCTAGATCGGACAGTTGGACTAAAATGTTGACTTCTCGTTCTTGACTTGGGGACGTACATTACAAGTATCTCTGAGGTTCGAGTGGGTTCACCTGATAGCAAGGGACACTGGTAATAGGGAAAGCTAATCCACATTCAAAGTTCAGTCCAGTGCTACAAGACGTAGTTTGTATGGGCTATGCTTAAGTTCAAAGCAAGCGAGCGCCAAAACAAAAAGAGTGTTAACAGTAGAATTACACGTTATACAGATATTTATTGTAACATTTTCCTGTGCACATTGTGTTGGAGAGTGTCGGCATTAAAATACCTAAACCTGGAAACACTGAATCAGACTTAAGGAGTTAAAACTCATGTCTACCAGAGGATTCACAAACAACCAATCAAAAGCTATATTAATAATCATGTGATCAACTGTTAAAGTAATCAAAATAAGAATGAAGTAGCCATTTATCAGCCTCCAGAAGTGTCTTTTGTGCACATGCAGAGCTCATAGACCTTCACAGTCCAGGTTGGAAGGAGAACTGTTAAGAATGACAGCAGATATTCTACCATAACTATGTAAACAATATAAAATAACACAAAGTAATGTAGCTTTACAGAACAGGATTAAGACACTGTTCTGTAAAGCTGCATTACTTTGTGTTATTTTATATTGTTTACATTTCCACAGCTTTACCGCAGTTCCACCAAATTTTATTCATCTGTCATAACTATGAGCTGTTTAACCATGCAGTTCATGGCAGTAATAATGGCAAAAGCATAGCTGAAGACACAAACATTTACATTTACAAACATGTTTTTCAATGACTCCACAGTATGCTTCTGAAGACTGAGATGGGCTGGGTCAGAAGGCAATGCCCTGAATCTATGAGGAGGTCAAAAATGTAATATCATTTTTGTGCCTGGGCACGCAGGTGTAAGAGGAAACAAACAAGCAGATATTTTTGCTGTGGGAAGCAGACAAACAATGGACAAGACTGACATTCTGAATGACCGGCAAGATGAATAAACAATTCAGAGAGATGGATGTGACTGGTGACCAGACAAGAACATCAAGTCAAACTGGGTGAAGCTAGACAAGAGCACCATCTGGGGAGCCAAAGAAGAATAGTCAACCAACACTGGACTAGTGTCATCAGTCGCTACACTCTGAGGCAGTTACTGAGAGGGAGATCTGAGCACTTATGGACTAATAGTTCGATATGCAATGAGGAATATCTGTTGACTAACTAAAGCCAGCAAGGCATACTAAGAAGATGATCTTGGGCATATGTTCTCACTGATGAAATGGCACATAACAGGGTAAACTGGTCAGTATTACATTGATCATCTTAATTTTCTTAATGATACCTCTGGTTTTAGACCTATTTTAGACCTTGGGTCTAACTTGGAGCAGTAATGATGAGAAAGCATTTGGCATCATTGTAGATTAAACCCTGAAAATAGTAAGCTAGCACACTTATCACTATGCTACCATGGCTACAAATTGAAGACAGAATTGACAGGTTTAGGTCAGGGAGAAGTGGGAGGATTATACAAATAATGAAATGCGATCAAAACAAAAACTAAATGACGTGCAGGAGCATCAGCATGTCAGTGAGACAAGGAAACAAAAGAGCAGGGCAGTGAAGGAAGTTTGAAAGCTAGTTATAACAGAAAAGTGACATAGTAAAATGATGAAAAGCAAAGAAATAACAAGCACGACATGGCTGCTAATGTTTCATAATTCCACACTATGTAGTTTCTTGAGCGTAAAGATGGTGACTGAGGTGACATGTTCATCATGTCCCTTGCCAAATAGCATAATTATTCATGTCGCTCCACAGATCTCAGTTCCTGGTATTCTGTATCAATTCTATTGATGATATTCCTCCAAGTCATTGTCTTAGACCATGCAGTATCATTTCTCTCCAACTGCCTCTGCCTCTTATACTGCTGATTTTTCCAATTGTCACAATGTTCTCCAATGTCTCTCTTCTCATTATATGACCAAATAACACTGTTTATCTCAGTCTTATAGTTGTGTATAATGTTCTACATTCATTAGCTCTTCCAGACAATCATTACTAGTTACTCTGTCAGTCCAAAGTATTAAAAAAATACGTTTCAGAACCATTTGTCTCAAAAACCACATCTTTGTTGTCTCCAAGTGCTTTCTAATTTGTTCATTCACATTCCAAGATTCAATGCCTTACTGCAGAACAGGTTCCATATAACATTTCAGTACTCTTTTTTCTGAAATTCAATAAAAGTGACTTTATACTTAAGTCACTTTTCATCTTCTGAAAAACAGCTTTTATTTGTCATTCTTCCCCCCCCCCCCCCCCCCCCCCCCACATAATCTCTTTCAGGCATCTTCTATCTGATGTTATAAATGTTTGAATTTATTGACTCTGATAAACATTTTTCCTTCTACTGTAATATCACTTTGTGGTGTCATATTTTTTCATTGATACAGCCATTGATTGTTTTCTTGATATTCAAGGTAAGTTATTTTTTGCTCTCTCTATTGCTACACTATCTAACAGTTGTTGCAAATCTTTTGCATGTTCAGCTATCAATAATGTGTCATCTGCATAATGTAGATTGTTTCTTTTATTACCTCCAACTTGTATTTCTGGTCTGCTGTTAATCTCTCTCAATATTTTGATATATAGAGAGAAGAGATCTGATGACAAAACACATCCTTCTTTTGGTCCTTGTTATATCTGTTCATTATTGTTCATTTTATGTCCCATTTCAATTGCAGGTACTTGTTTCCAGTAAACATTTGCTTAAATTTTTTTTTCGTGAGATCTTTCCCATCAATTTAAATATCCTCCAATATGTTGATCCATCATATTTCACTTTATCAAATCTTTGATGCAATTAATAAAGCACAAGAATAGGCCTTCTTGTGTCTAAATTGATCTTTCCATTAGTGTTCAGAATGTAGAATAATGCATCATTTGTTCCTTTTCCTTGCACAAATGTATACTGTACTTCACCAATTTCCATCTTTATCGTCCTTCAGTTATTTTCATTATAATATTGAGCAGAAGTTCTGAGACATGGTTTATGGTGTTAACTGTATGCAATTCTTCGCATTCAATTGCTCATGATCTTTTGGGTGGAGCTATTAATAGCTTTCAGCACATCACTGGATATGTATCCACTGTTGTAAATACCATTCAACGGTTAATATTTCTATTTCCAGTACTAATTCCTCTACTGTGATTCCATCTGGCCCAGCATTTTGTCCTTTGTTCATATGTTTAATAGCATCAGTGATTTCTTCATTTAGTATATGTGGACCTTCTAAGTTACTTTCTTATATTAATTTCACTCTTTATCCATCATATAACTTTGTTATGTATTCATTCCATCTCTTTATCATTGCATTATCTTTCATCAATACCTTTCCTGTCTTTGATTACAAACATTCTGTGTTAACTCTCATTTACTTGTCTGTCAAATCACTGATTTGTCTGTGCACATTTAAAAAAAACAGAAACACTGTCAACAGAATTTAATTAAATTTTGTTGCACTGCTAATTTCACCAATTTATTTATTTTACCATTATACTCGTATATTAGTCTCTTATTGCTTAATTTATCTTATTACATTGTCCTTGTAATTTTTACTTTGTTTTCTTTTGTTCATCAACTTTAAGATTTCTTCAGTCATCTACTTCTTCTTAATGTTTTATTTGTCTTCTTTCAGGTAATATCTCATTGCTTTTTACTTTTATGATACATGGCATTTTTCCACATTCCCAACTGCTCAATTATGCTTTGTATTTTAGGTATTACATTGCATCTCTTTCTAACATTAACTTTGTATCATTCTTGAATGTTTTTGACCTCTTTTTTTCTCATTTCAGTCATACTTTTAATTGTTCACATGTATCAAAGAATTTCTAAATCTTTAATTAGTCAGCATGTACTCAATTTGATCAAATGTTTTCTTATCAGAGCTTTTTTTTTTTCATGTGTACAGTCATCTCTTTTATTGTTTAAACCAAGTGTTTAAACATCAACACATTTATTTTTGCCAATTCTATCAGTTTTTCTCTTCTTTCATTTATTATTTTTTAAATTAGAGTCACCAACATCTTTAATTCTCTCCTGTCTTACTTTTGTATTGAAATCTCTAAGTATTATTTTGAATTCTTGTGACTTGGTCTGAGAGATCGCCACTTCTGCTTCATCAAAACAATCTGTGTATTTCTTCTTCACTACTGCTTGTTGTTGGTGCATATACTTGTATAATGTTTATATGCAATGGATTGCCATTGATTTTAGCCATGACAACACTTTCTGAAATATACTCAAACAACCACTGATTGACTTATCTGTTTCCTCATCTTACTCATTACAGATCTTACAGATTCACTGCCAAACAAAAAGTAGCTTTGGACCAAACAAATACACAATAAAATGAACAAGTAAATTTCCATTCACTAAGCATTAAAATTGTGGGAGATGTCATAGATTGGCACCTTTCTGTCTTGACAGGCATTAGTTTGGTACATTGTGCTTCAAAAAGGATTAATAACTACAACCGATGGCAGTGGCGAATGTGGCTAAGGACAATTCATGCTGTAAATGTTCGTCCACAGTGGATGCATGTGAAAACATGGTCATTTCTACCATCATGCACCATCTTATGCTTCTCACGCTCTGTGTGTGCTTTATCTGCAATCATTTTCTCCTTTGTCTTTATTCCATTTCTGATTGTTGCCCTCCATGCAACACGCTCAGCGGCGACATGCTCCCAATGTGCATTATCAATGCCTGTATCAATCATGTTCTGCTTACACACATCTTTGTATCGTAGTAGAGGCTGATCCTGAGATTTCCTACCCATCTGTAATTCACCAAAAAAGATGTCCTTTGGTATTCTACCATCATCCATCCTCCTAATGTGTCATATCCATCTAAGTCTACAAAGACTGAGCATGGAACAAACCGTCCAACAACCTGATCTTTCCAATACTTCAGTATTTGTGATTTTGTCTTGCCACTTAATACCAAGTATTCTTCGCTGACATCGCATATGAAAGCTGTTTAAACGTTTCTCTTGGTGTGAGTAAGTTGACCAGGTTTCACTGCCATAAAGAAGTGTACTAAGGATTCAGGCTTGGTAGATAAGGACTTTTGTTTTGGCAGTAAGCTTTCTGTTCTCCCAGACTCTTTTTGCTAACATGTTCATTGTTGTTGCTGCCTTACCAATCCTAATGTTGATTTCCTGATCTAGGGATAATTTGTTATTTACCTCTGTCATAGATATGTAAAATAGTCTACTATCTCCTGTTCGGCGTCATCAATAAAGATTGATGGTACCCCATGTGCAACTTGTGACATAATCTGTGTCTTCTTTTTGTTAACTGTTAAACCAAATTCAGAACAAGAATTGCAGAATGCAGACAGTAGATGTAATTCTTCCTCAGAGTGGGTCGTAATTGCAGCATCATCCGCAAAAAGCAACTCTCTGATTAGTGCCCTCCTAATTTTGGTCTTGGCCTTCAATCTCTGAGCATTGTAGAGGCCGCCATCTGAGCGCGAGTGAATGTATATACCACCATCACGATCACGAAAGGTATATTTCAGTAGAAGTGAAAAGTATATTCCAAAGAGGGTGGGGGATAGTACACAGCCTTGCTTAACTCCACTCTTGATTTCAACTCTTCTGAAGTTGCACCATCAAACTTGATTATACCCTTCATGCCTGTCTGGAACGATTCCACAATGGACAGAAGAGTTGGTGGACAGCCAATCTTCTTTAGTGCCTTGAACAGCCCTCATGACTGACCAAATCAAATGCCTTTGTGAGGTCGATGAAGGCAAAAAACAGTGGTTGATTTTGTTCCTGGCATTTTTCTTGCATTTGTCACAATGAGAATATCATATCAATGGTAGACCGGTTCTGTCGGAAGCCACACTGTGATTTGGGATAGACTTGATCTCCTAGGACTTGAAGTCTGCGCAGAACAATTCTGGCAAATACTTTCCCACCAGTACACAGAAGTGAATATCCCTATAGTTGTTACAGTCGCTTCGATCGCCCTTGTTCTTGTACAGTGTTATGATGCTTGAATCTTTGAAATCCTGTGGGACTTGTCCTTCTCGCCAGCATAGCTCTATTAGCTGGTGGATCTGTAGAGTGACTGTGTCATGCCCACTCCTGATAACCTCTATTGGAATCCCATCCTTACCTGAAGCCTTGCCAGATGCAGTTCATTTATAGCACACTTAACTTCTGTTATGGTAGGAAGTGTGTCCAGGTGGTCAAGAGTTGGCAGGGCCTCTATGGCATTGGGGGAATCATTCGCTAGTTTGGTCTCACTTGAGTAACGCTCTAAGTAGTGCTCTACCCATCTATCCATCTGCTGTTTCATATCAGTGATGATTTCTCCAGTCAAGGTTTTCAGTGGTGCACTTATTTTGATCACTGGACCACAGGCTTTCTTTATCCCTTCATACATCCTTCTGATGTTTCCCTTATCACTTGCGTTTTGAATGGACTCACATAACTTGATCTAATAATCATTTGCACACTGCCTTGCAGCCTTCTGCACATCCTTCCTAGCTTGCCTCAGCTCACTGAGAGTGTTACGTATTGTTCTTTCTTTGTTTCATAAGAGAGCTATCTTCTTTTTATCAATCAAGGGCTACAGTGTCTGGCTGTTTGCTGCAAACCAGTCTTGCCTCTTGTGATCCGCAGTGCCGTAAACCCCTATCACAGTTTTATAAAGACTTTCCTTAAGTTTACCCCACTTTTCACTTGCTGTACAATTTTCTGATGTATCAGTGAAAGCGTCTTCAAGTTGCTGTTGAAACTCAAAGCACTTTTCATAGAACAAAACAAATAATATGATGACCCTAGTTTAGTGATATATCGTCTTTGTGCCCAAATGGGAGGTCACATTTGATGATATATTATCCTTCACCTTTTCAATTTCTTTTATTATAACATTCCTTTTCTGCTAATGTCCTGACATTCCAAGTTCCCATTCTAATTTGGTTGACTTGATGTAACTGACAAAAAAAAGAAAGAAAAGACTAGTCATACTGCTTCCTGTGGCTTCTTGGGAAATGAATAAGTAATGTAACATCTTTCAAAGATGAAAAGTCTAAAAAATTTATTGTTAAAGTAATTACTTGGATGTGCTCGGACAGCTTCATCTATTATTTTGGCAACATAGGACACATTCTTTGATGTCAACCCTGCCACGCTGATGCGTCCACTCTTCAGTAAGTAGATATATTTGCTTAATATGTACTTCACTTGTTTTTCTGGGAAATCAAACCAAATAACTTCTTTTAATACAACAGGTAAACAACATACGTAATTACTTCTCTATATTCCCTTCTGTATTTAACTTTCTATCATGAAAACCTGATTCTTGAAAAGATTAATTCTGCTTTTTTTTACATTTAACTTTTTAAATATGACCATAATCAAGTGGGTAAAAATAAGAATTACTATATCAACCGAGCTCTGAAGTTTACCTGTTAATCCTGTAAAACTAAACATTCCTATCTGATTAGTAATGTGATCCCAGTTGCCGGGTGTACCAAGCTTTTTAAGATGATCTACTAGTTCCTGCCGCATATTCTTGATGCGGAGAGCCATGGTTAAAATCTGCTCTTTCCTGCAATATAAGAAACATAATAAATTCACTTAAGGCATTGCTTTAAACAGTAAAGATTTCCACACTATATAATGCAGAAGGCTCCAATTGTAAGTACACCAAAATCACAAATGTCATAACGGTTCTCCTTGTGAGTCAACATCATCATCACATGCCCTCCAGCTGGCATAGGTGTCCATGTCTCTCCACAGATTGTAGTAACTGGTGTTCTGGATTAACTCTGCTGATGATATTCCTCCATGCCACTGTCTCAGTCCATCCAGTATCGTTTCTTTTGGTCTGCCTCTGCCTCTCTTCCCCTTGATCTTTCCAGTTGTCACAGTGTTCTTCAATGCCTCTCTTCTCATCACATGACCAAAGAAGGCTGTTTGTTTCTTTCGTATTGGTGTATATAATGTTCTAGTTTCATTAGTGTCTTTCAGACAATTTGCAACATTTATCTCAGGAACCTGATCTCTGTTCTCCTTGTGAGTTGGTTACCTAATTTTGAAATTTAGCCTGGGCAGCTGCCTATTTGGCATTTTCTTTTCAATTTTCAACTGCTGAGACATTTTTAATGTGCACCATATGTACACAGAGGCATGGTGGCACAGCTGCTAGCCTGGTTGTTTGCTGGCTTGTTGGTAATACGTTTGAATCTCCTTTGATTCTCTTCTCAGTTTGTTTTTATTTAGGTCTCTCTCTATTTTGTTTGCCCTATGGGTTAGAGAGACCAGACATTCTAGTTATACTATTATCACCCCTTCTCAATGGGTGTTCTGTCCAGTGCTAGTGTCTGATCCTCACTTCTTGATTCACTAGAACAGTGGTTCTCAAACTTTTTTGGCCCGTGCCCCCTTCACCATATTTTTAGGATGTCATTCCCCCCTCACCATATGTTTAGAACATCATTCCCCCCCTTTTGTATTTCCTCCCTAAATATTTCCCCCTGCCCCTACACAGTATACGTAATAATTGAAGCTAAACTTAAAAGCACATACTAAAACAAGTCTAGACGTCCACATAAAACATGATTTGTGGGTCTACTTACTTTATAAAATGAATTTTAGAAGGGTTAGACGTACAGAACCGTAAAGTACGAAGGGAAAAACAAGATCAAGTAATCAGTTCTTGTATTAACGCAGTCTTGAAATAATCTTCATTTCCCCCCCCCCCCCCCCCTGGAAACCCCAAAATTCCCACCGGTTGAGAACCACGGCACTAGAATCTATCTAGAATTGTATGGATATTTTGCCCTGGCCATGCGGGGCAATGAACAGGCTGTTAGACTAGCAGGGAATGCACATCTTGGTGGCAGATTACCTATGGACAAGAGGGAGGTGGTCGTGCACTTGTGGGACCAGGTGGAGAAGGCAGAGGAACAGATTGAGAACCCATATGTGGAAAGAATGAGATTGCGAGGGGTCGGCAGGGATTCTGGAAGAATCTCAAAACTGCGAGGGAAGACCAGGAGAACTTTTAATCAGATAGCGGTGGGAATGATTAGTTGTATGACTCTTCGCTGGCTGTTAAATGAGGGGACGGAGCACATATTGGAATGTCCTGAGTGCAGTGATGTCGGTTCTTAACTCAACTCAACTGTCTAGACCAGTGGTTCTCAACCTTTTTTGGCCTGTGCCCCCCTTCATCATATTTTCAGAACGTCATTCCCCCCTTCATATTTCCTACCTAAAAATCCCCCCACCCCTACACAGTATACGTAAAAATGGAAGGTAAATATGTTAAAACAGGTCTAGACATCCACATAAAATGTGATTTGTGGGTCTACTTACTTTATAAAATGAATTTTAGAAGGATGAGACGTGCATAACTGTAAAGTATGAAGGGAAAAGCAATATCAAGTAATCGGTTTTTGTATTAACGCGATCTTGAAATGATCTTCATTCCCCCCCCCTCCCTCCCTGGAAACCCTAAAATTCCCCCCTGGGGGGGGGGGGGGGGGGGGGGGAATTCCCCACCGGTTGAGAACCACTGGTCTAGACAATCTTAGTTATTAGTCCAATGTTTTATTTCAGCTGTCCAGTACAGCAAATAATGCCTGCAACCAAAAACTAAGTAATTATGCAGTAACAAGTAAATATAATGACCCTTTCAGATGCCTTGAGGAGTTTGGGTATATGGTTTTTTTTTTTTTTGCATATCCTATTACAGGACATCACTGTCAACACCAGCATTTTACTGCTGTTGTTGATTTCTTGGCAAGACCATGCTCAGTAATTTGCCATTGCTTTCTGTACGGCCGGCTCACATATCCTGTAAGTAACAGGCGCAGTGAGAACCACTACCAATTATCGCACAGCTGCGTTTGCTCACGCAGATAAACGGGATTACGGAGAAAGTTGCTAACCCATAGGCCAGGGAGACCAGCTGGTGCTAACCCCATAATTTTACTGAATTAAAACAAAAGCCCTCACCATTCCTCAAAATAGACTTTATTGTTGAGAACTGTGGCCACAATTCGAGCACCATGATTTGCTGGGTTTGACCACATAATTCTAATCTGAATTTCCATTTGGCTTCGAATTTCTGGAAGCTTCTTCTCATCCTTTGACACAACAATCAAATTGCCAACTCTCTCATCTGAAAACAAATAGGACATGTCAACTGCTAACCTGATATTGTAAGCAACATTTTAACTTGGCTGGCTTTTTTCACGTGGCCATAACATCTAGTTTAAATTATTGTAAATTCCCTCTATTGTGTCTCCATTTTCTATGGTAGATGGGTTTGCATGTTCTGACAACCCCAAGAACTATGCCAACAGTAGTAACACAGCTACTGGTATGGTCTCCCATATTGGACACAAACCTGCTGTCTTGTAGGTAGACTGGGGACAGTCAAATGCTGGGGAAAGCAAATCTGAAAAAATGCTTGTCAAAGTCAGTTGTACTGAGCCACAGTGCAACATTTTATGACATCACTAATTATAGTTGATTGTGCAACCTTTTTACTGTTTATTTTTAAATACATACTGAAATGTAAAGCCAGGACAGAAGTAAAATATTATAAACATTACAACATGTTTGGTTGAAGTTTAGCTGGAAACTGGTGGAGTGATCCTCTGGCCAATCATATATCTCTACATCTTGCAATCTTCGACAGCGTGTATCAATCTGTGCGCTGACATCCTCCATGCCATGACACAAGGCTGTCAAGAATTTTCTCTTGCTGTCTTCCTGAATCTCTTTTTCCACAAATCTTTCCAGTTGTCAGAACATATTCCAATTATTGCTGTCTTCCTGAATCTTTTTTTCCACAAATCTTTCCAGTTGTCAGAACATATTCCAATTATTGCTGTCTTCCTGAATCTCTTTTTCCACAAATCTTTCCAGTTGTCAGAACATATTCCAATTATTGCTGTCTTCCTGAATCTCTTTTTCCACAGATCTTTCCAGTTGTCAGAACATATTCCAATTATTGCTGTCTTCCTGAATCTCTTTTTCCATAAATCTTTCCAGTTGTCAGAACATATTCCAATTATTGCTGTCTTCCTGAATCTCTTTTTCCATAAATCTTTCCAGTTGTCAGAACATATTCCAATTATTGCTGTCTTCCTGAATCTCTTTTTCCACAGATCTTTCCAGTTGTCAGAACATATTCCAATTATTGCTGTCTTCCTGAATCTCTTTTTCCATAAATCTTTCCAGTTGTCAGAACATATTCCAATTATTGCTGTCTTCCTGAATCTCTTTTTCCATAAATCTTTCCAGTTGTCAGAACATATTCCAATTATTGCTGTCTTCCTGAATCTCTTTTTCCATAAATCTTTCCAGTTGTCAGAACATATTCCAATTATTGCTGTCTTCCTGAATCTCTTTTTCCATAAATCTTTCCAGTTGTCAGAACATATTCCAATTATTGCTGTCTTCCTGAATCTCTTTTTCCATAAATCTTTCCAGTTGTCAGAACATATTCCAATTATTGCTGTCTTCCTGAATCTCTTTTTCCATAAATCTTTCCAGTTATCAGAACATATTCCAATTATTGCTGTCTTCCTGAATCTCTTTTTCCACAGATCTTTCCAGTTGTCAGAACATATTCCAATTATTGCTGTCTTCCTGAATCTCTTTTTCCACAAATCTTTCCAGTTGTCAGAACATATTCCAATTATTGCTGTCTTCCTGAATCTCTTTTTCCACAAATCTTTCCAGTTGTCAGAACATATTCCAATTATTGCTGTCTTCCTGAATCTCTTTTTCCACAAATCTTTCCAGTTGTCAGAACATATTCCAATTATTGCTGTCTTCCTGAATCTCTTTTTCCATAAATCTTTCCAGTTGTCAGAACATATTCCAATTATTGCTGTCTTCCTGAATCTCTTTTTCCATAAATCTTTCCAGTTGTCAGAACATATTCCAATTATTGCTGTCTTCCTGAATCTCTTTTTCCACAAATCTTTCCAGTTGTCAGAACATATTCCAATTATTGCTGTCTTCCTGAATCTCTTTTTCCACAAATCTTTCCAGTTGTCAGAACATATTCCAATTATTGCTGTCTTCCTGAATCTCTTTTTCCATAAATCTTTCCAGTTGTCAGAACATATTCCAATTATTGCTGTCTTCCTGAATCTCTTTTTTCCATAAATCTTTCCAGTTGTCAGAACATATTCCAATTATTGCTGTCTTCCTGAATCTCTTTTTCCACAAATCTTTCCAGTTGTCAGAACATATTCCAATTATTGCTGTCTTCCTGAATCTCTTTTTCCACAAATCTTTCCAGTTGTCAGAACATATTCCAATTATTGCTGTCTTCCTGAATCTCTTTTTCCATAAATCTTTCCAGTTGTCAGAACATATTCCAATTATTGCTGTCTTCCTGAATCTCTTTTCCATAAATCTTTCCAGTTGTCAGAACATATTCCAATTATTGCTGTCTTCCTGAATCTCTTTTTCCATAAATCTTTCCAGTTGTCAGAACATATTCCAATTATTGCTGTCTTCCTGAATCTCTTTTTCCACAAATCTTTCCAGTTGTCAGAACATATTCCAATTATTGCTGTCTTCCTGAATCTCTTTTTCCACAAATCTTTCCAGTTGTCAGAACATATTCCAATTATTGCTGTCTTCCTGAATCTCTTTTTCCATAAATCTTTCCAGTTGTCAGAACATATTCCAATTATTGCTGTCTTCCTGAATCTCTTTTTTCCATAAATCTTTCCAGTTGTCAGAACATATTCCAATTATTGCTGTCTTCCTGAATCTCTTTTTCCATAAATCTTTCCAGTTGTCAGAACATATTCCAATTATTGCTGTCTTCCTGAATCTCTTTTTCCACAAATCTTTCCAGTTGTCAGAACATATTCCAATTATTGCTGTCTTCCTGAATCTCTTTTTCCATAAATCTTTCCAGTTGTCAGAACATATTCCAATTATTGCTGTCTTCCTGAATCTCTTTTTCCACAAATCTTTCCAGTTGTCACAACATATTCCAATTATTGCTGTCTTCCTGAATCTCTTTTTCCACAAATCTTTCCAGTTGTCAGAACATATTCCAATTATTGCTGTCTTCCTGAATCTCTTTTTCCACAAATCTTCCAGTTGTCAGAACATATTCCAATTATTGCTGTCTTCCTGAATCTCTTTTTCCATAAATCTTTCCAGTTGTCAGAACATATTCCAATTATTGCTGTCTTCCTGAATCTCTTTTTCCATAAATCTTTCCAGTTGTCAGAACATATTCCAATTATTGCTGTCTTCCTGAATCTCTTTTTCCATAAATCTTTCCAGTTGTCAGAACATATTCCAATTATTGCTGTCTTCCTGAATCTCTTTTTCCACAAATCTTTCCAGTTGTCAGAACATATTCCAATTATTGCTGTCTTCCTGAATCTCTTTTTCCATAAATCTTTCAGTTGTCAGAACATATTCCAATTATTGCTGTCTTCCTGAATCTCTTTTTCCACAAATCTTTCCAGTTGTCACAACATATTCCAATTATTGCTGTCTTCCTGAATCTCTTTTTCCACAAATCTTTCCAGTTGTCAGAACATATTCCAATTATTGCTGTCTTCCTGAATCTCTTTTTCCATAAATCTTTCCAGTTGTCAGAACATATTCCAATTATTGCTGTCTTCCTGAATCTCTTTTTCCACAAATCTTTCCAGTTGTCAGAACATATTCCAATTATTGCTGTCTTCCTGAATCTCTTTTTCCATAAATCTTTCCAGTTGTCAGAACATATTCCAATTATTGCTGTCTTCCTGAATCTCTTTTTCCATAAATCTTTCCAGTTGTCAGAACATATTCCAATTATTGCTGTCTTCCTGAATCTCTTTTTCCACAAATCTTTCCAGTTGTCAGAACATATTCCAATTATTGCTGTCTTCCTGAATCTCTTTTTCCATAAATCTTTCCAGTTGTCAGAACATATTCCAATTATTGCTGTCTTCCTGAATCTCTTTTTCCATAAATCTTTCCAGTTGTCAGAACATATTCCAATTATTGCTGTCTTCCTGAATCTCTTTTTCCACAAATCTTTCCAGTTGTCAGAACATATTCCAATTATTGCTGTCTTCCTGAATCTCTTTTTCCATAAATCTTTCCAGTTGTCAGAACATATTCCAATTATTGCTGTCTTCCTGAATCTCTTTTTCCACAAATCTTTCCAGTTGTCAGAACATATTCCAATTTCGCCGTTCTCTTTCTGATGTTTGTGATAAGTTGTCGTTGTGCCTTAGCCTCTTTCAAAATATTTAGATTGCTAATTTTGGCTATTCAAGGAATTTTTCAACATTCTTCTATAAAACCAAATCTCTCAGGCTTAGAGGGATCAATCTGATTTTTCACTAATTTAACAATTAGTGGATTCACAGTTGTAGGGGGAAAAAATGTAACATGCAAGAATTCTCTTTCTAACCTCCACAGACAGGAATTTATTTCATAAGATGTTCACTTACTGTACAGCCCAAAATTCTTTGAGAAAGACTGAGCAATGAACATGTCCATATCTTGGTCAGCAAAATAGCGTACTGCCCAGGCATCACTATCTAAGTTCCCACTAGCAAAACCTTGGTACGCACAGTCCATCATTACAAACAATTTCCTTTCCTAAAGAAATACAAATACATCACAAATTAAGTCAAAAGAAACCATTTAAATATAATTAATAACAAACAGGTTATGAGAACCCTTCAGAGAAACAAGGAATATATATGATAGATATTAAACCTCAGATAGACACTAGTGGGAGAGTATAGTATGTAGAGAGTGTAATGTTTCTCAGCAGCCTCTTTATCTACCCTCTTTGTTATATGTTGTATTGCCAAATACTGCTGCAGTTACTACTTTTCCTATTTATGGTGTATGGAACCATTGTATGTGTAACATTTGGCTTTAATTACATTGTGACTGGAATAGATCTTATATATATGACCTTTATATAAATATATGTCAGAATATGCATTTTTATTTATATGTGCATTTATATGTGTAAATGAAGAACAGAAATATGTTATGAACATGTATATAGGCTTTTGATCAAAAATGACAAGGTTTAGTTGAAATGAAACATGGAATATAAGGAGTCTATAACAGGAAACACTAATCATGATCAGTTAAGCACTAAAAAGAAGTAAAATAGATACACTGCAAATGTCAAAACATGGATGGGACAAGGTCAGTTTGTGACAATAACTATATGTTGATTAACAAATATCTTAAAGCAATTATAAAAATACACGCAAAAATCAATTAGCAAATATTAAACATAGCAAAATTGCTCTTTACAAACCTTGCAGATTGCACAAATAGTTTTCCATTGATCCTGCGTTAGATCAACACCAGTTGGGTTGTGGGCTACAGCATGCAATATAATGACAGAGTTGGGTGGGGCACTCTGAAACATCAGCAGGTAGCATTTGAAACCAATCAGCAATCATCTAAGAACTCTCATTTTAAACATACACAGGTAAGTTGTTGAATGTGTTGAGCGCATGCTTAAGTGATTAGGATGTTGGGCTAACACTTTGGGATCGTGTGCATAGTGAAGAAAAGCAGATATGCCATCATTAACTGGAGAAAAATGGTGCAGCAGGGGGTGACCAGGGGATATGGCCAACACTCAGTACTCCATGGAAAGGCCAGAAGGACACATAATCAGATTGCAACTGGTATTATTAGTATTGGGACTCTTTGCTGGTTGTTGAAGATGAGGACAGAGCATATATGCCAATGTCCTGAGTGCTGTGATGTTGTTTCTTGACTCAATTCAATATGTCAAGTAGTATGTATAATTAAATGAGGTAGAACAGAATGTAGTAAAAATAATGTAGAGTTCGGGAGTCATGGTAGAGTAGTGGCTAGAACTTGGCCTGCCAGCCTGTTGGTCTTAAGTTCAAATCTACATCGTGGTATATTTCTAAAACTGACCTGGGCTGCCAGGTCGACCCAGCCTAATACCAGTGCCAGAAAATGTCTTGGGAGGTAAAGGCTGTAGGTGTGGTATTGATCACACCACATACATTTACCAATTGATCCATACAAATATGGGTTGAACACCATGTGTTCAACCTGTCCAGGGGTTCAATCCACATGGCGTGTGTTCAGATTTATTAATTGTCCTGGGCACCCAGGTCAACCCAAACTAAAATGGGTACCAAAAGTTTGTTTGGAAGTAAAGGCATATCCCCATATCCTGCTGCAGCTACTATCTTCCTTATTTATATTATCTCATTTAAGAAGACACAGATTTAAATCCCTGATAAGGTAACAGATGATGGAATACAAATCACAGTGTGCAGAGTTAGACTCTTGCTTCTCTGCATGATCTCAAC
This sequence comes from Cepaea nemoralis, assembly GCA_014155875.1. Taxonomy (NCBI): domain Eukaryota; kingdom Metazoa; phylum Mollusca; class Gastropoda; order Stylommatophora; family Helicidae; genus Cepaea; species Cepaea nemoralis. The sequence continues at coordinate 146,604 of JACEFZ010006850.1, forward strand.
CATTCCTATTTGTTACATTTATTATATTCATATCCTGCTTACCATGTTCCTTTTGAAGTTGTTGATGTTGATAATGGAAGTGTCTAGAGGTGTAAGTGTGGCAGGTGTAGAAACTGTGACTACTCTAGCCATGTGGCTCACTCAACTTCTTCTTACAGATGCTTTCAGTGTAGTGGACGCAACACACAGTGGCAGATAAACATACAGTTTATTCCACAATGATGCAGTCACAACCCACTTCTACAGCCAGCTGAGACACACTTGCTTTCTATCTGGCGCTCGTTGACTAACCGCTGTAGTGTAAGCTTGGTGGACATCTCTCCTGTACAGTCATTGTAATGCCTGTGATGTCGTTGATATTACACTATTACTCTCTATCTGTTGTAAATCCTATGCAATGCCACTCGTAGTTCACCACTGTCCTTGTTAATTTGCTCTGAATGGAGAACACTAATCTGCCTGTAGTGTTCTGATGGAATATAATTGTCGGGTTAAAATACTTCCAAACGTGGTGTTGAAAAACTCTGTTGGGTAATGTAGACAAATTACTTTGTGTCTAATCAAGTGAAACTGTGTGTGGTCACTAAGCTGTCCCATGCCTGAATGACCCGAGTCCAGCTAGTTTCCCTTCAAGTAGTTGCTTGTGACTTCTGCGTTTCCCATGAAACAGGATATAATTCTGTACTGTTCAGTTTGTGGTACACCTCCTCTGTTAATTATGCCCATTATTGTCTGACATCTTGGCAGCTCTTTGTATGTTGTTGCATTTATAGTAAATCACGAAAATAGTCTCAATAACAAACAACATGAACAAATACAAACCAAAAGATCTTCACACATGCCAGAGACGTCAAGGTCTTTAATTTCTTTATTCCAATAACGGTACTGTCTCAGCTGTGTAAAACCAGCCGATCTGAACACTCCTTTGTGGTTTTCTGTAAATAGTTCACAATATTTTGTTCTAATTACTTTCTGAAGGAGAAACATACATCAGACTATTCTGGTAAAAGTTGCAATCAAAACAATATATGGTACTTTTGCCTTAATTCACCCCAAACAAACAAGCATCCCTTATAGAGCCTCATTTGCATCGGTCCGGCAATCACTTTCCGGTTTAGTGTTTGGTGGACTGCTGGACCGATCGATGGATGTTTTGTTAGTTTTTGGCCCGTAGGGCCCTCATTGTCGACGACAGTGAGGGCCCTACGGGCCCAAAACTAACAAAACATCCATCGATCGGTCCAGCAGTTTACCAAACACTAAACCGGAAAGTGATTGCCGGACCGATGCAAATGAGGCTCTATAAGGGATGCTTGTTTGTTTGGGGTGAATTAAGGCAAAAGTACCCAATATATTCCCTTCAAGAATTTAAACACATGTCATAAATAAAATATTGCAAAAAAAGTTGCATTTACACAATTATTAATAACTGTTTGCCATTTCCTCTTCTATACAGTTACATTGTTGTAACATTTCTTTAAACAAACAAATTGTATACACATGTTGTAATTGTGTCTGATTCACAAAGCATGCTGACAAAGGTGAAGACTGGCATGCTTCGTGCTGAAAGGTATGCATCAATTCAGAGGTCATGTGTTGTGAGTGATCAATGGATCTTTTCTCCAGCACACTCTGGTGTGGTTGAAAATGAACAAGTAGACAGATTGGCTGGTGCTGCATCATTGAGGGGTGATTTGATACTTGAGGGGTGATTTGATACATGATAAGAAAGATGTGGTGAAAGCCCTTTATGAGTGCATGAATAATGCAAAAGAACAGACTATCATGGTCTAGAGAGAATGCGGCAGCAGGGGGTGGTCAGAGGATCTGGTAGACAGTCGTCACTCAGAAGTAAAGCATGTCAGGCATATAATCAGATTGCAATGGGCACCATTAGTATTGGAACTCTCCACTGGCTGTTGAAGATATTTGCGCACTTAAGGGAATGCCCTGAGTGCAATCATGTCAGTTCTTGACTCAACTCAACTCAACTCAATATTTCTTCCTTCCTCCTCAGCATCTTATTCACCAATGAAGCAAAGGCTGTCGACCAACTCACACCTAACCCTCCATTACTGTGCCATCTCTTGCAGCTCCCTTCATATCTCCTATTTCTTTTACCCTGTGGAGCTAGCGCCATGTATCCAATATGTCTGTTGTATTATTATTTTAATTTCTGCATCTGTTCCCATATCTTTGCTTAGATTGCTACCTAAACCTATGTGTGATACCACTTCTGGAAGTGAGGTTTCATCCAGGTAGATCAGGTTATCATTTGATAAATTTATTCTTATCTCTGCATTTAGCTATGAATTTTAGACCTACATGTTGTGACTTCTCATCAAGTATTTAATTTACCTTGCATCTGATTCCCCTTAATGGAATCAAAGAATAGTAATACTGTAACCTACCATGCTTGTTGTAAGAGATGATTAAGAAAGGTTGGCTACCTTATCTCATAGAAAAGATTAGCTGCAAAATCCAACAAACCATTCCTTTCTTATCAAAATATTAAAGCATAATTTTCTAGAACATATCTGGTCTTTCTTGCTATCTTCTAACAAGATACTTTGTCACTTATCACATTACCAGACCTTATTGTTTCACTGAACCTCTTCCTTAATTACATTCAAATGCATCTTCTATTCTATGAGCTTATTCTAACAGTTTGCCCTGATCATCAATTTATGTCATGTGAGTAAGAAGTGGCCAGCCTATTTTTAGAACATATTTGGTCTTTCTTGCTATCTTCTAAATAGATACTTTGGAACTTATCACTACCATACCTTACTGGTTCACTGTACCTCTTCATTAACTACATCCTAATGCATCTTCTAATGCATCCTAATGCGGATGAATACCATGGACAGACAGAAAAAGCAATGACTAAGTCCTACAAAAAAAAAATGAAAATAGTAAACTGATTAGAGAAATTAGACGTAGACAGTCACAATTATTTGGTCACGTTATGAGAAGAAATAAATTGAAGAACTTGATGACAACTGGCAAGATCGAAGGGAAGAGAACAAGGGGAAGGCAGAGAAGTAAATACCTGGATGGCTTGGTCACATGGTATGGTTGAGACAAGAACACAGAGTTGATCCACAACTCTGATGATCTTGTGAGATGGCGAAACATGACCACCCATGCTTATCAACATGGCACATGATGATGAATGCATCTTCTATGAGCTTCTTGTAACTGTTTGCCTTGGCCATCAATTAATGTCATCTGAGTCAGAAGTGGCCAAGCTGATCATTAGTTCTTATGCATCAGTTCATGTAACCCAAACTTAGAAAACACAGAGTTCACAGTGACAAACTTTTATAAAAGACGCATCAGAGAGTCAATGACAGTGGAAAGATTCATCATCATCATGTACCATGCCAGTAAGTTTGGGCTGTAATGGTTTGCCTCCTCACGCAATCACCGGAGTCTTGGAGCAGGTCTGTGTTCTTGCTCCAATTATGTAATGTGGTGACGTCATCCAGGTATTTATCTCTTTGCTTTCTCCTCACTCTTTACCCATCAAGTTTGCCAGCTGTCACTAAGTTTTCAAGTTTATTTTTCCTCATAACGTGCCCCCAAAAATGATTGTTTTTCAGTCAATGTTGATAATCGCTTTAGTTTTCATTTGTTTCTTGTAGGAGTGACATTCTGCAAACTCCAGCATCTCACATGTTTTTTTCTCTTCTCCATCATGTAAAGTGTAAATTGATAAAGTTGTGGAAAGATTGGATTTGTTCAATATGGATTCCAAAAGTCCTGAGTTAAAAATTTTTTCTGTGACAAAGCCTTTATTGAAATTATTTGGCACAGAAATGCAAAGCAACAAACAACAAAAAAATGTCACAGATTGCCAAAAGTTGTCAAACATAAGCAATTATGACATGCCTTCAATTTAAAATCCACAAAATGACAGATAATAAACAGCATATTCACACCAACCCCATGCTACCAATCTCAAACCTGGACTTTATCCAAATCACACTTTCGCAAAATCAACACCTAAGAGATGAGATGCATGAGGAGAGCTGCCAACTTAACAATCCGAGATCCAGTAAGAAATGCTGTTATCAGACAGACAGTGGGATCAACACCTTGTGCCACATTTACTGAAAGACAGAAGATCAAGTGGTTTGGCCATGTCGTTAGAATGCAACACGAACAACTACCATCACTAGCCTTACATCAAAGATCATCTGCAACGAGACCGAGAGGACGTCCAAGAAGAAAATGGATTGACGACATCAAAGACATTGTACAACCACACGGAATGACACTATCCAGTGCCACCCACAGGGCGCTGGAACGCAAATTATTCCTCCCATGACGCTTGACGGCAGAAGTGGAAGATGATGACGATGATGATGATGAAACAGTTAAATATTATGTTCTTCATATATGTGAGTCTGAAGAAGAAGATAAGAAATCCCTTGGGACTTGACTAACATGTAGTTAATTTCATTGTGACTGAATAAGCCAGAATTGTTACTATCCATCCATCCATCATGTGCCATGCCGGTAAGCGTGAGCGGTCATGATTTGCCATTTCACCAGAGTCGTGGATCAGTTCAGTGTTCTTGTCTCAACCATGCCATGTGGTCAAGCCATCCAGGTATTTACTTCTCTGTCTTCCCCTTGTTCTCTTCCCCCTCGATCTTGCCAGCTATCACCAAGTTCTCTAATTTATTTCTTCTCATAACATCAAAAAATTCTGACTATTTACGTCTAATTTCTCTAATCAGTTTACGATTTTCATTTCTTTCTTGTAGGACTTGGTCGTTGGTTTTTCTGTCTGTCCATGGTATTCTTTGCATTCTCTTCAGAAACCACATTTCTACAGCCATCAGATGTTAGCACCTCAACACTCTTTTTCTCGTAGTAATTGACATCATTTTATTGGTCAGTATGTTTTTCATCTTACAAAAGGTTACTTTCACCACAGCGATTCTTATTCTAATCTCTTTAAGGCATCTCCCATCAGATGTTATGACTGTTCCGAGATAATTGTACCAATTCACTTGTTGAAGAATATCCCCCACAATATTATGTACCTATATAATGTGAATTCCAAGAAAACTGGCTCACGGACAGCATCATGTCTTGAAAAGTGAAATACTTTGGCCATACTAAACATCATAATAGATTGTAAAGAACAGTTATGGAAGGTATTGTTCCTGGAAGATGAGGCCAGCACAGAAACACACACAAGACAATGAAGACACCTTGAAAATGAACATACATGGGGCAGGGCAACTGGCAACAGATCCGGAATACCTGCTACATGATGATTGTTTTTTTACTCGCTTGCTTTGAACTCAAGTGTAGTCCATACACACAACTTTTAGTAGTGCTGCACTGAATTTTGCGTGTGGATTAGCTTTCCCTGTGAACAGTGTCCCTCGACATCAGGTGAACCCACTCCAGCTTCAGAGCTATTTGTAATTTACATCCTCAAGTCAAGGACGATAGGTCACCATTTTAGTCCAGCTGTCCGGTGTAGGGGTTGAACCCCTAACCTCAGCATCAGCACACCGGATGTTTAATAACACGCATTCCTATCCATTCACCCATGCTGACCTTCAGCTAACTATTATGTCAGTGACATTCTGCAAAGGACATACTAATGATGATATGATGTCAATGTTGTTATACAATGTGAAAATAATTTTCCCACTTACCCCATGTCGGATTAGAAACATAAACGATATCAAAATTTAAAACACTCTTCAGAAAGGCAGCTGCTAGTCGCAATGCACCAGTACCTCCAAGAGCCTGAAATCCTTCAACCTGAAATAATGACATGACACTTAAAGTAACAAAAATACTATCTTACAGAAGCTCGTAATATAATATTTAGTTAATAATTACATGCATGCAAATCTTTACTGCTTAGCACAAACTTATAAATGAAAGTAGAAAATTATTCACAAGTTCTTTTTTTGCACATTGTATCAATATGTCACAGTTGGAAGTGTTTTTCCATACAAAAGCATACATAAAGCAATGTGGGCATCACTAGAGTACAAAATGGAAAACCAAATTGACAATATCTGTATTAACAATAAATTTAGATCATCTCTAAATGGCGTAAATTTTTCTAGAAGTGCAGAAATAAATTCAGATCACCACCTGTGATTAAGGAAAAATTAAGTTGAAACTCAAGAGATGCATAACATCTTCTATGCACTGAAGCCAATACAATGTACGATATCTCAGAAATCAAGCAACTAATATGTACTAGATTCTGAAACATTTATAGACTAGGTAAGTATGGAAAACTACTAATGGCAGGGTAAAAGTATTGTATAATCCCTCCTATCATTTGCTATCTCTTGTATGGTTTCTTGGTTTCAGAATTGACATCATAGGATTCCTGGCAAACCCACAGATCTCTCTCAGAAAAGATGTAAATGCTAACTGTTTTAGCAACCCAAAGACTGTAAACATATGGATTTGTCCCCTCATAGCCCTTCCTTGCTTGAACCACACTTAAATAAAATCGCAAGCATCCTTAAATATGATTTTATGTCTGCTATAGTTTTCGAGCCGGTGCTGTGATAACAGATTACGAACGCAACTCGCAACCCCGTGTATCGCATTTCTTCTTCTTCTTCGTTCATCCGGAGTTTTTTTTCGGATGTGATTGCGTTGTGCCTGTTTACAGCAGAGCTGCGTTCTTGCGCCGTTAGGCCGACACATCCGACTTCTGCGGGCATTTGTTGACCGGGTTAACCTTCCCGGGGTATCGCATTTGAAACACAGCTGCGGGAGATTTGGAAGCAAAGCACTTTGCACTGATTTTCAGAAATGTTATGAGCGTCGGTCGTCGAGAAAACATGGCAAACTACTGAATGTAAACTTGCCAAGAAAGCACATACAGCCAAAAAATGCTGGGGTTGACTGTGATATCCTTTAAAAGATATGCAACTAAACATAGTACCTTCAACTAGTACATGTCATAGACAGTCTTCTTGTCTATCATGAGTGTTCCAACTATTGGTGCTCTTGAATTAAAACATATCTGCTCACTCTTTACCTCACAGTCCTACATGATCTGAACAGTGTATTCACTAAGTCCTTGTAAGGGAGAAGTGTCTGTGGGTGCTACCCACTCATGCGCCATCTGTCCATTTTGATCTTTATGCAGGTTGAGAATCAGACACTATTAAATGCTCTGCTGACTTGAGTAACCATTAGCCATTTCCAAACCACAGTGATCACATTTTCATCTTAATACTTGAGTTTGTAGACTAGACTCCATTCTGTTCAGTAACTATCTTCTCACTCACTCCAGTTGATAATCCTCAGCCAGGTTTCTCTCCACAAATCACAGACCTACTGTGTCATCTGTGCTGGCACCTCAGAACAGGGCATAATAGATTACGCAACCACAGTATACAAAATTCAAGACTGGCAAATCAGCCATGTGCACATGCGGTTTGGCGCTGCAGACAGCAGATCACATACTCCAAGACTGCCCAAAATACAACATATCTAGGCAGACTTTGTGGCCTAGAGATACAGCAGTGGAAAATAAACTACTAGGGAGGTCAATAAGTAAGTCACAAATGGCTGTAGAAAAATAACTAAATATGATAACAAATTGAAACCAGTTTATTTTTATACATACATTGTCCCTTTATTTCTCAACATAATTTCCACCAACATTGACACACTTAAAAAAAGTTTTGTTGCGTATTCCTTACCGGATGTTGCAGTCAACACCAGCATTTTTCAGCTGCTTTTGATGTACTAGGCAAGTGTTACATTCAGTAGTTTGCCAGCGCTTTCTGATTGATGCACTTATCCCATCATTTTATTAGTCTTCCCAAACCGGCTGCATAGAACTGTGTGCTCTGTTTTCTAAATCACGTTTTCACTTCACATTCAACTTCGGTGTCATTCGCGAAATGTCTCCCGCCAAGGTGGGTTTTCAGTGGACCAAAACGGTGGAAATCGCTAGGAGCTAAGTCGAGGCTCTAAGGTGAATGTTCCAGAACTTCCCACCATAGTTGGTTAATTTTCTCCTGAGTTAATCGAGCCGTATGTGGTCTGGCATTGTCATGAAGAAGCAACACTCCTCTAGCCAGCAGTCCTGGAAATTTCAATCGATCATGCATTATGCTAAACCATGTGAGCACCCTATTGCAGATGCTACATAGTCTATCGTTACTCGCCTGTCACCTCTAATCATCTCCTCCACCCGCTGCACGGATGCTTCTGTTGCAATCGCAACAGGACGACCAGATCGGATTTCATCAATAATTTTAGAGCGTCCTTGAGAAAATTTGTGTACCCAACTATGCACCGCTTTATGCGACAAACATTTGTCAGCATAAACATGAAGCATTTCCTTATGAATGTCCTTTGCAGGCAGTCTTTTGCCAACAAAAAACGCACAACAGCACGTTGCTCTTTGGTTGTACACGCCGTAAGTACTGTCGTCATTTTGTTTATATGCTGCACATGCACATGAGACACCTAGCGCCACCTGACAAACGGGAATATAAAGTTTCATGTTACTGTCACCTAATGACACCTGTAGAAAAACACCAACTACAATACCTGTCATCCCACAGAACTGTGTGACTTACTTATTGACTCGCCCTCGTATATGGACCACTGAATTAACTAAAAGAGACTGAAATTCATACAAGAGACAACATTGCAGATATAGACAAATTTCAAGCGAATGAAAGATGAAGAATCTCTGCTGACATTTTCACTGATCAATTGTTACACTTCCAATTCTGTTAACTGGGAACCACAGTAGCATAGTGGCTAGTTGCTTACTTACTGGCCCAGTAGTGATGGGTTTGAATCCACATCACAGCAATTTTTTTACAAAATGTATCTCTGCACCCAGTTCACCCCAGCCTAAAATGGGTACCAGGAAAGTTACTGGGAAAGTGAAGATGGCTGGTGTGATATTTACTACATCACCCCTTGAATGACAATTGGTATATAAAAATATGTGTCTAGCATGATATGCCTTATTAAGGTGAGTAAGCGGGTCCTTTACTACTTACCTACTAAAACATCATTATCTATATTCTCTGCCCAATGTGATGATAACATCAGGGAGCTGTTCTTGTGTCTGCTGCTGGCAATCCATTCCCATTTATCTGCTTGGTTGAGGTAAACCACCCTGTTGGTATCGTCTGCCTGCATAATCCATGACCTTTCTCTTTTTATTTGGTTTATCTCTTGTAATTCCACCCATATCTTCTCTATTATTCATCCCTATCTTTGATTCCCTTCTCAGTGTCTTTTTAGCTTTTCCTATATTTCTTATGCTTTGTTGATTCCAGCGGAAGGTTTTCTTAGTGTGTGTCCTTTCTAGTGCTGGCATTCTGTCCTCATTTCTTGATTCACCAGAATTTGTGAAGTTGTCTCTCTGTGAGCTCTACATTGATGATCACACCATTTTAGTGCTTCAGTTTAGGACAATCAATTAACAAATGTTTATAATTTACTAGCAACTGTTTTTACAGCTCTCCAAGTTTCTAATCCATACAGCAGTATTGGAAATCATATGGTATTGTTTATATTTTTGGTATAATTATACAATGTGTTGATATTTTGATGCAAGATCACTGAGATGCCTCCCCAATGTGAGAAGGGTGTATTCCAAAGGACATTCTATACAGGCAGCTGGTAGATAGCAACAGGAAAACTGAACGTCAATAGCCACAATTCAAAGATACATTAAAGTGAGATATGAAAATGCTAGGCCTAGACACAGCAACCTAGTAAACCAACTGATGTCATCAGAAGCTACACGATGAGGGAGATACTGGTGAGGGGATATGAGCACATATGAACTAATAGTTCAATGTGCAGTGAGGATTATCTGTTGACTAACTAACAGCAACCTGGGAGAAAATGACTATAAATATGGAGATGTACTGTTTGGTATCATCTTGATATCAGTGACAAAAAACTACTTCACTCAACATTTAGAGAAGAAAAGAACCTGTTGAAAACCCACCAGTCTGTAAGGCTGGGATACTTTCTGATAATAAGTTGCATTAATCCATAGTAAGATATGACAGACAGAGATTATTATTATTATTATTATTATTATTATTATTATTATTATTATTATTAGGATTTCTCAAAAGAAACTGTGCCTCTGACATTTATGGCAGTAGCCTAATGTGTCATTGCTCTGACTCTGGGGCAACTGTATAACAATTTAACGAAACAAAAGATTCTACTATTATTCTACGATTCTACTTATATTTGAAATTAAACATAGATCTTCTAACTTATCACATCTAAAAAACCAGAGAAATGTATTCCTTTATCACAAACAAATTATACCTTATTGTCCACAATAGCTTTGTGACTGGAACCCAACATAAGCTTATTTGCTGCAGTTCGAAAATCAGGCAGACCAGATATAGGTAAATATTCATGGTTTAATGTTTTATCATTTGCCATTTGAAGCTCTACGGCTTTCACAACAGGAAGAACCCAAGGTTTTCCGTTCTCATCTCTGTATGCTAAATGCAAACAACATTCATTTTAATATAGCTAATTACTCAATCCGTTATAATGTCATTAAATATTATGGGGGTCTTCGTGGCCAAATGGTTATGCTGCTGCCTTGTACTCAGAAGGTTGTGAGTTTATTGTTAGATTTCGTCAGTTCATATCTGAGACCCCTGGGGGTCGTTGCCAAATCTATGGGGGTTCATGCTCTTTGTAACCACAACACTTTCGGCAACAGGTTAGCTGCTCTGTGGAGAGAGCACACACATCTTCCCCCCTCCCAGAAATGTAGACTGAGTCAATTCTAGAACCACATGGCCATGAAAACTAAAAAATTCTACCCTGAGGGAATTCAAACCCAGGACTGTTGTCAGGCAGGCAAGTGCACTATTCACCATGCTACTATAGCTCAGAGAAGACATTTTTTTTTATAGCTAGCTCTCTTTGAACTCAAGCGTAGTCCATACACACTACTTCCAGTACTGCTGGACTGAATTTTGTGTGTGGATTAGCTTTTACCTATTAATAATGTCCCTCGCCATCAGGCGAACCAACTCCGACTTTAGAGGTACTTGTAATTTACGTTCCCAAGTCAAGAACAACAGGTCAATATTTTAGTCCAATTGTCCGGTGTAGGGGTTGAACCCCATACCTCAGCTTCAGCACACTAGATGTGTTCGGCCATGCTGACCTGCTAGAGAAGAATATTATATTTTATAAATATGTTTGGTAGGTAGTTTTCATAATTTTAAACTTTCAAGGAATGCAAATTTATGGCTGAATATTCATATTTCACATACTGGAGGCTGATGCATAATGAGGTGAGGCTGTGGCACAATGAGGTGAGGCTATGGCAAAATGAGGTGAGGCTGTGGCACAATGAGGTGAGGCTGTGGCACAATGAGGTGAGGCTGTGGCACAATGAGGTGAGGCTGTGGCACAATGAGGTGAGACAGCCGGTTCCCTTCCTCTACTTTTTTTCTTTTAAGACAATTACTAGAAAGATTTAAAAAGATACTGCCAGTGGGGTCTGAGGTATGTGATCTTAACATATTCTACGCCATGACATAATGAGGTCGATTGGCCTATTCCCTTCCTTCTTCCAAACAATTATCAGCATTCTGGTATGAACCTAAGGCCTATCCACATCAATGTGGAAGGACTAGTGCTTCCACATTGACGTGGATAAGCCTTAGGTTCATACCAGAATACGATCAGCATTGCCAGTAGTGGGTTGTGCTCAATATTTAAATCTCAAATCCCGAAACAACCAAATAAATCAATTATCAGCATGTTTTGAAAACTATCCCATTAACCATTTTATGAGGCCAGGTCAACTCCAACAGGTGTAATATAAGTAATCAAAGAAACGGCAATACCACAATGTGGTGGGTGACTGAATGTCATTTGGATAACAGATTGTTATGTAGAAATCATGGGAAAACATGATATGGGGTAATGAATGAAAATTTAGAATTATTCACCAATTTGCTTGCTTGCGTTCGCTGGCTGTAAACTCCAGCGTGAAGTCCTGTATGTCGGATGGAGACATCCTGTTGTCCAACATCACTGTGATGTCATACCGGACTAAGGTTTGCATGAGTATCTGTTGTCCCATATCTGGCTTATTGGTGTGCAGACTGGTGGTTCCTCGCGTGCAGGCAGATAATCTCCGGCTTCGGAGGAATCAGCAATCCTACTGACATTAGCCAGGACCCCGAAGGGACCTGTTGCCCAGGACGCGCGACTAGGACGTGTCAGTAGGTTTTGGCCAGTATAGAACCTGGCCCTGGTCCCTTGGAAACACCTCTGCGTCCCATTCACCAATTTGTTACCAGTGAATAAATATATCACCTAAGGGAGTGTAGTTTCATATTTTTAAAAATACATAAAGCAATATTGGCATCACCAGTCCAAAATAAAGAAAATTTAATTCATCTTATCTGCATTAATAACTATGAACAAAAAATTTTGATAATCTATTCATGATGTACACAGTTTAAAAGATGCAGTTATATATGCAGATCATCATCTGCTGATAAGTTAAACAAAGTTGAAAATCAAGAGATATTTAACATCTTATAAACATGGAAATCAATACAATGTTGGATGTCTCAGAAACCAAGAAACTAAGATAAATTTATTGTGATAGTCTCTAAAGTACCGGGTCATGCAATAATCTGTAGACAAGTATGTTAAAAGCATCTAAAATGAATCATATACACATCCTTGGGGAAAGGGATAAACATAAAGCATGAGTTGAGTCAAGTCAAGAACAGACTTTTACAGCACATGGGAAATTCCCATATATGCTCTCTTCTCGTCTTCAACAATTAGCAAAGAGTCCCACTATTAATGGTACAAGTTGCAATCTGCTTATGTGTCCATTTTCATCTTTCCTCAGAGTACCGAGTGTTGGTCAAATTCCCTGGTTGCTCCCTGCACACCATTCTCTCCAGGCAATTATGGTGCGTCTGTTCTTCCACACTATACACATTATCCCATGAGGCTTTGACCACATCTGTCTTATTGTGCACCAGAAACCCACCCAGAGGTGCAAATGCAGCCAAATTGTCCATCTGCTCTTTTCTTAACACATTACCATGCCTTTGAAAGAAGATCAAATGGATGCTCCCTATCTTTGATTTTCTAATTGAAGCTTGAGTAGGTCAGCATGGCTGAATGGATAAGAACGCATGTTCTTAAATATTCAGTGTGCTGATGCCAAGGTAAGGAGTTCAACCCTTACACCGGACAGTTGGACGAAAATGCTGACCTATCGTCCTTGACTTGGGGACATAAATTACAGGTATCTCTGAAGTTGGAGTGGGTTCGCCTGATGGCGAGGGAAAGCTAATTCCCGCGCAAAATTTAGTCCAGCACTACTAGGAGTGCCAGCTCCATGGCGAGGGAGTTACATACGCATATCCGCGTTCAAACACAGCTAGGGCGATTTGGCAGCAGATCATCTTACATTGGTTTTTTACAAAATAGTATTGGTGCCTGTTTCTCAGAAAGCAATGGCAAACTACTGAATATAAACTTGCCAAGAGATCACAACAGCAAATAATGCTGGTGTTGACTGCAACGTTCTGTAAAGGATATGCAACTAACTAACTACTAGGAGTAGTGTGTATAGATTAAGCTTGAGTTTAAAGTGAGCCAGCGCCCAAAAAAACATGGAAGCCTAAAACTCTGCACAAAACATACATCTTCACACTTCTCAGCATGCTTTATATAAAGTTATAAAGCATGAATAACACATGAAACTCCCCCCCCCCCCCCCCCCCCCTTTTCTACTAACAATTTTTTTTATAACTGAAAAATTATACCTGGGAAAACTGTAATTGAAAAACAAAAATAACATAATTTAAAGCTTACCTCTTATACTCAAAAAATACCCTTGATAGAAACTGAAAAGATGCTAAAAACTATGCTTAATCATGACACACATTGATAACATTGGTGCGTTACATTTGTGACTAACTCTAAGGCATGGTAACAACATAACGATAATGATAACGGTTATTGTTATGTTGTTACCTTGCAGCAGAGTTAGTCACAAATGTAGCGCACCAATGTTATCTATAAAATTTGGTGGAACTGCGGTAAAGTTGTGAAAAAGTAAACAATATAAAATGACACAAAAGTAGTGCAGCTTTATATAACAGAATTATGACACATAAAGGACGTTGCAGCGACTAGTCTTCATCAGCAAACAAACACAATCACAAAACACAATATATAGTCATGGAGAAGATCTCCAGTGATTACATTAACCCTTTACAGGGCAGACGCTTGTCCGTTTTCTAGCCCTGAACGGGCAAGATTTTTTCAGGTTCAGTAAAATTTCGGGTAGCGTTAGTAAAAACATCACAAATAAGGTGTTAGTCAACCGATTTTAGTTAAATAAACAACACAATGAAGGGAAAAGCATGCAGAATATGTTACTCATGTGATTGTTGTCGGTAATCCATATATGAACACAAATATTTACGAAATACGGCATGTTGCTTGTGATTTTCCGTCATCTATACGGCAATTTACAAACACATTTTCAGAATCATAATCACTTTATTTAAAGTCTGACTCAGACTGCTAATGCAAAGTAACACTTTGCACTGATATCTAGCTCCGATTAATAGTCAACTTCGTGCCCTTTAATGTCATTTAAATTGAACCTAGCAAAATCTCGGCTATCACTTGAAGAATCGCTGACATCCGTTTTGAAAAACAGCGTAAAAATCCCGAAAACTATCAAAAATTGTCCGTAAAAGTCCGTTCAAATTCATACTATCGCGTTTACAAATGGCGGCCACGTTGTCAAGCTGTCGGCGAAAGCGAAAGTAGCGGTCGGAAGTGTCGGAAAGCCGAGAGATCGCGATTTTACAATGCATAATAGTATTGGCCGGAATCGGCCGCTACGATCGTTTTATGACATCGGCCGGAATTGGCCGCTATGACCTGTAAAGGGTTAAGACGTGACGACAGGACGAGAAGAATAAAAAAGGTAAGTAGGAACATTTTCTCCAATTTTCATTTTCTCTTCATTGCTTTCATTTTTTCATCTTTTTATTCTTCTCATCCTGTTGTCACGTCTTAATGTGGTCATCAGAGATCTTCTCCGTGACTATATGTTGTGTTTGTGAATGACTGAATGTGTTTGCTGATGAAGGCTAGTCGCCGCAACGTCCTGTATGTGTCGTAATTCTATTATGTAAAGCTGCACTACTGTGTGTCATTTTATATTGTTTACATTGTTATATTGTTATCAAATATCAATGTGTGTCATGATTAAGAGTAGTTAAGTTTTTAGCATCTTTTCAGTTTCTGTGTTCTATCAAGGGTATTTTTTGAAGTATAATGAGGTAAGCATGAGGTAATAATGAGGTAAGTTTTGCAAAATTCTTGAAAAAAGATTACGAACTACTTTAGAACCCCAGCTAAGCGAAGCGCAGCTTGGATTTAGGAAAAACAAAGGATGCACAGACGCCATTTTTGCTCTTAGACAACTTATAGAAAAATCAATTGAATTCAATGAAACACTCTACTTAGCCTTTGTCGACCAAGAAAAGGCATTTGATAGGGTAGATAGAAACAAGCTGTGGGAAATCCTTAAACAATATGGAGTGAGTACACATCTAACAAACCTATGTAGAAGTTTATACAACAACAGTGAATGCATAGTGAGAGCAACTGGAGAACACTCAGAACCTTTCACCATAAGATCTGGAGTACGACAAGGTTGTGTCCTGTCCCCTCTCTTGTTCATAACATATATAGACAACATATGTAAAGAAACCAGCCAAGCAGAGACAGCAAGAATACCGCATGACGAGAACACAGAAGAAGAACCATCTGCAAATCTAACCATTAGAGAACTCCTGTTTGCGGACGACCAAGCACTAATAGCAAAATCAGAAGCTGAATTACAAGACCACATGAATAGTCTAAACGAAATGTGTAGGGAACATAACATGAAAATTAGCACAAGCAAAACAGAGGTAATGACTATAACTAAAGAAGAACAAACAGCAACAATTCACCTAAACAAACATCCCTTGAAACAAGTAAAGAGCTTCAAGTACCTAGGAAGTATAATATCATCAAATGGCAGATCAGAAGACGAGATCGAAAATAGGTGCAATAAGGCAAATCAACTCATTGGACAAATGGCACCAATACTAAAGAACAAACATGTATCAATAACTACTAAGAAAGCACTTTACAACACAATCTTCCTACCAACTCTCTGCTACCAATGCCAAACCTGGACAATGACAGAAAAAGAGAAAAGAAAAATCACAACAACAGAAATGAGGTTTCTGAGAAGAATACTCAACGTGTCAAGAAGAGATAAGATCAGAAATGAAGAAATCAGGACTAAAGTAGGGGTTAAAGCTGCTCTAGATTTTATTAGAAAGCAGCAAGTCAAATGGTTTGGCCATGCAAGTAGGCTACCAGTCAACAGCATGCCACAACAAGCAATGATGTACAGACCAGATGGAAACAGAGGAAGAGGCCGACCACGTAAACGTTGGACTGAGGGAATAACAGAATCCATGGGAATGTCGATATACGAAGCCCATAACCGGGCACTCTCACGAAATTTATACTTCACCTCGACACCGCAAGGTACAAGAGGAACATGATGAGATGAGATGAGATGAATGAGGTAAGCTTTAAATTATGTCATTTTTGTTTTTCAGTTACAATTTTCCCCTACCTTCACTATCTTCTTGACTCTCTCTACACTGAGGCGACTTGTCCGCAAGTCAAGAATAAATACTTACAATAGAGTAAATGATTAAAATTGTTACGTTATCCGTTAATGATAATCCCGTTATAATAATAATATAATTATAATTACATTACAATTTTAATCAATTTATATTCACATTAACAACGAACAATCATACAATGACAGTTTGTTTACTTAATTTTATTAACAAAATAAAATGTAAAAATTAACGACCCTAGCACCAATCATACCTCCAACACCCAAATTAACCTTCAAGGAACTTGGACACTCATTGAATAATTTCGTCAGTTGAAAGACTTCAATGGGCGGTACATGTTCCACACGTTGAAATACAGAGGCTGCCATCTTTCACCATACACAACTAACTCTTGGTTACAGAAACCAAAGTTTAAGTTTAAGGTTTAAAGTTGAAAGGTCGTATAGAATTGTATGACAGGCCGAAATGGAATGAATGGTGGTATAACTGAACTGGTAACCAGCTTTCACCAGCAAACAAATGTATTCAAAGACAATTGTAAACTGAAATCACAACAATTGCTGGGGAACCCCTGGAATAATTGAAATAGCATGCGAAATAATTCGGCGGTACTGACTAGCACTCATAGTGAAGACAAATACAATAGGCAAGCTGCTGGAAAAAGTTAATTGTCAGAAAAATATCAAGCCAGCTAGAGAGGCAATGTTTTTTCCCACCTACCCTTGGAGGGTACCGTCCAAACAGAGAAACCTGGACCAACGCAGCAGTTTTTGCCAATAATGTCTTATGAAGGTTTCCACTTGGGCACTGAAACATGTACAACAATTGATCTTGAGGATGCGTATAACAGAGTCATCATCAACAAGTGCCCTGCCAGCTGGCGTAGGCGTTCATGGCTCTCCACAGATCTTTGCTGTTCTGGATCAACTCTGCTGATGGTATTCCTCCATGCCAGTCTCAGTGCACCCAGCATCATTTCTCTTGGTCTGCTTCTGCCTCTCTGTCCCTCGATCTTTCCAGTTGTCACGATGTTCTCCAATTCCTCTCTTCTTATCACATGACCGAAGAAAGCTGTTTGAGCCATATGGGATAACAACCCGGTGCAATGAAGTCGACCCTGTCGACTTTTAAGCAACCTTTTTAAAGCTGTTTGTCTCTTTCTTATTGTTGTATATACTGTTCTAGTTTCATTAGCCTATCTCAGGCAGTCGTTGTTAGTTACTCTGGCAGTCCAAGGAATTCGCAACATTCGTCTCAGGAACATCTCTGTTGCTTCTAATTTCTTCCTAATTTGTTCATTTACATTCCAAGATTAATTGCCATACAGCAAAACTGGTTCTATATAGCATTTCAGCACTCTCTTTCTTACATTCAGTGATAATGACTTATTGCATAAGTCCAGCCATGGGGGACATAATATACATCTGCCGAGCACAAGCCTACCTTAGAGTCAACGCAAACGCACATCCACCGCATAGTGAAATTAAGAAGGTAAATATTAAAGGGCAGTAGGTTAAAAAGAGGAAAGTCGTGGATGGGTCAATTTGAAAACATTATTCAACAGGTGTGTTTACTTGAGGACTTAAGACTTGGCGAGGAGTGGGTGCAAGTGCGAGCAGAGTTCTGTACGTCCTTTTCATTTTGCATCCAACTAGACAAAAAATGCAGACAAGAAAATCCGGCTGCTGTGGAGGCGGAGGTACAGGATTTGATCTTCGATAATTCTTTGGACGGTGATGCCGTCATTTATAGGCCTACAGGTGGGTCGGTCGTTCGACGCGTGAGGAGTACATGGGCCTTTACGGTTCAAGCTGAAGGGAGAATCGTGAAGGAATTTTCTGGTGCTTTTGCCTTGGCCACAAGTAGCCCGACTATGGAAGTCATGGCAGTAAATAAAGCAATAACATGGCTCGAGACACAGACATTCACTCGGGAGTGTTTCATTTGTGCTTGCTTGCTTGCGTTCGCTGGCTGTAAACTCCAGCATGAAGTCCTGTGTGTCGGATAAAGACATCCTGTTGTCCAACATCAGTGTGATGTCATACCGGACTGAGGTTTGCGTGAGTATCCATTGTCCCATGTCTGGTTTATTGGTGTGCATACTGGTGGTTCCTCGCCATGCAGGCAGACACTCTCCGATTTAGGAAGAAATAACGTTCCTGCTACGTTAGCCAGGACCCCGAAGGGACCTATTGCCCAGGACGCACGACTGGGACGTGTTAGTAGGTCTTGGCCAGTATGGAACATCACCCTGGTGCCTTGGAAACACCTCTGCGCCCCTGTTTCATTAGTGACTCAAAGTGTATGATCAGGAAAACAGCGATGGGGTGGGTCCGAAGACAGTGGTTGTTGCCTCTGGAGCGGTCATGGCTGGCAAAGTTTAGTTTCATTTTCGTGTCAGGACATGCGGGTGTCCAAGGAAATGTGTAGGCTGACTGGCCTGCAGATAGGGCGACTGTGGAGGGCGGACGAGCCTCAGACCAGACAAACAGGACCTGTCTATAACGGGAACTTGATAGCTCCAACATTACAACACACCTTTCCATTCTTCGAACTTGATCCAGACTGTCTTAACTAAACCCAATATTCCCCTGGTTCACCAAGTCCCCTACTCTCCCGACATGAGCTTTACGATGTTTGGCTGTTCTCCAAGCTGACAATACCGTTATAAAGGCATCTGATATGAACCACCAGAAGATTAAAGGAACAAGATGACCACGCTGTATTCCATTCCCAAACAGGCCTTATCGAAATACTTCTAACAATGACGGGATCTCTTGGGGAAACGTGTACGGGCCTGAGTTCAGGAGGATATTGTGCAAGGTATTAGTATTAGGGTTTCAAACCTTCTGGTGAGCAAGTGTATTTTCCCCGGCCACTATATGCAGACAGACAGACAGACAGACAGACGGACGGATGGGCGGACGGACGGAAGGACAGACCGACGGACAGACAGACAGACGGACGGACGGACAGACAGACAGACAGACAGACAGATCCCGTAGATCAAGATCGGTAACTTTCTATGTGACGGCACTGCGTTCTCCTTGGGGTAGTCGACAGATGCGACTCCGATGAGGGTAGGGGAAGATGTTGAATTTTCATTAGACTTGTTACCCAGAAAGTGATGCGGTTTGGTATCTATGTGCGTGGTGTATGATGTAAGGGACAAGGGATGGCATTCTGAAAAGGTATGAGGTCTACTGAATGTGCGTGGATTTATCTTATTTCTTTGTCATGTATCTATGGTCCAACGTTTTTAGCTTGAGTGAGCACATACGTATCACATTGTCTTCGTCGTACACCTTCAGACGTCAAAATGAATAAATCCAAAGAAAGCTACAGTCAATTTGAGATTGTTGACATCTCTATAGATTTTGTCTTCAAATGGAGCTGGCATAGGCCAAATTATACTGAAGCACATAAAACATGCACCTGTTATATATACTGATGCCGAAAAGCTGGGAGAGGGGGGAGGGAAGAGACACGTGTGGGAATGGATTTCTCCGCGTTTGTCTTGAGCGAATGGCTGCTGGAATGCAAAGTGCATGATTCACCCACGGGTTTGTGTAAGACTACATAAATACAATGAAAGTTGCACGTGCAACACGATTTCAGCAGTTATGACCCTGAAAATGTGTACCAGTTGTGGCAGTATACTCGGTATAAAAAGGCCGTTGAAATAAAACATTAAGTACATGTGTTTGAAATCCACGACTATCTGAAAACGACCGCCAACGAGTCATTGGTACGCTGGAGACCGGAATGAGCTCTCGGACCATTGCCAGAAGGATGAATTGCCAACACAGCATTATTTTACGTCACAACAATGATCGTTACGGAACCACTGACCGTGCCCGGGATAAATTTCGGAGTGGCCAACCACGAGTTACAACTACCACTGCGCGAGATCGTCATTTTGTGTTGAGTCACCTAAGGAATCGTATTCTCGCGGCAAGTCAAACAGCAACAGCAATAGTGGGTAGACGTGGTCAAGTCTCTACAATGACAGTCATTCGACGACTCAGAGATACATGCCTTACTGCGAGACGACTTTATGTTTGGCCTAACTTGACTCACAGACATCGTCAGCAATAGGCATAGCAACATCATGAACATGTCAGATGGACTAGACTGCAGTGAATGATGTCCTGTTAACAGACGGAGCAAATTCAACATATCCTTTGCTGACAGGCGGATGTGTCGACAGTGTGAAGCTCGCTTTGCATTCATATTGCTATGTCCGTCAGCACAACCGATTTGAACGTGGTAGTATTAACATTTGGGGAGGATTCAGTTTTCACCATCGCTTGCCTCTTCACGTCTTTTGTGGAAATTTAATGTTGTGATATAACGAGATGGGGTTCTGGGCACATTGGTTGCTCATGCTTTCACAAAATATCGAGACTTGCGGCTTCTCCAGCAGGGTAACTCACGTGCGTATACCGCATGCATTACGCAGCAATATCAATATCTACAGCAGCAGAACATTGTGACTATTGATTGATTGACCTACTCTATCACCAGACATGTCCCCTACAAAACATTTGTGGGACGGGCTTGGTCGCAGAGTATATAGGCAATGTTCTGCGGCTAATCTGCAACAGATCGTAGTTGCTCTTACACATGAATGGGAGTTGATTCCCCGGGTTTTCATTCAGAGACTTGTGTATTCAACGCGGAGCCGCTGCCAAGCTTGTTTGCAAGCATACAGTGGACATGCCATATACTGAGGATAGTGTGAATGGATTTTTTAAATTGGTTGAATTTTTGGCTTAATACCTTGCCTGCTCAGAATACAATGAATGTCATAGCAATGAAATGTACAAATTAATTACCAGCATGGAGTCATAAGAAAATGAATAAAGATTCCAAATATGTAAACTTGTAAACACTTATATTTGCAATTCCAACTCTGTTCCTGGATTATACTGGTGGTACGTTTTTAATATGCTTTAGTATAGTTTTCACTGTTCTTCAGTTCTACATATGTTGAAAACTCCAGCAACGAATGTTTTGCTGTCATTTTATCAGTTCTACAATTAATTAAATTCACTAATGTCTCCCAATTTTAGTTGATTAAACATGCCACATTTAAACCTGTTCTGTTGTGTGTGAAGTCTAAAGATGGTTACATGTTCTCTTCACTTGAGTTTGTAATATGCATACATTTTTTGATGATGCCTCGATGCTCCACTTTACAATTGGTTCTATAATTGATTAATTGCTATTTATAAATCTCTTGGCCTCATAAAAAGTTATGACTATACTATACCGGTCTTTGCTATGTTGCGGGGGATTACATTTTTTTACAACTCTTATGGATTTCTGACATAGTCCATGGACTATACGTTTTAAGTATTTCAGCAACTACAACATATCCAGGCGAACCTTCTGGCCTAGAGAGACAACAGTGGAAGATAAACTCTATGGACCGCTGAATGAACTAAAAAAGACTGTTAGATTCATACAAGAGACAACATTGCAGTTATAAACATATTTTAGGCGAACGGAAGAAGAAGAAGAAGTATTTCAGCCAATATCTTATTCATTTATTCACTTCATATGATATGTAACTTTGCAGTATGCACCCGACGAGCTGCAGCGAAATACGTCAGGCAATAAAACGTGCAACCTACTATTTGTGGTATCTGTTTTTATAGTCCATTGAGTGCCGTTCTTAGGTCTGCTAGTTATGTTATTCAGCACTGAAACAACTGACTTCGCATTTGTAAAGAAAGTTATATGTTTCTCTTTATTTTTCTCTGTCAACAGCATTTATGCTACAGATATTAATATTGTTTATGGCCCGAAGAGAATGATACCCAGTGTTTGAAGCTTTACCACAGTGAAGCGCGTTTCGTTTGTTCGGGTTTTGTTTTGGGATTGACCAAGTGCTATTAGGCAATCCCGTCTAAACAATGAGAACGGGATTTGCAGTGTTATTGGCAGGAAAGATATGGCGACTACCAATGGATTGTTGAAATTTTCAGCTTGTATCTAGCAGGACTAACCTATTCAGAGTCTATTTACACCTTACATTTGCGGCATTGTTTCTTCCAAATGGTAGAAATGGTTCTTACAAGCCAGAATGCGTGTGAAATTTTGGGGCTTCCTTTAGGTAAATAAAAACATGACAAACGCCAACACAAACACGACTGATTTAATTTTTATTTACTTAGAATTTAATGAAACCAAAAGAGAAAAACGCTGAGATAAAAAAATAAACCGTTTAATTAAAATGCAATGATAATTTAATTTGTCGATGTAAAATAGTAAAATAACTCATTATTTTACACTGCCGTAATGAAATTAACGATTGACATCATTTTTGAAAAACAAAGTCAAAGTTTTTTTTTTTTTTTAACCACTAACCCAATATTAAATAACACCAAAACGGCACTATCTGTACTATTATAGCATAGCCACTTCAGTAACATTTTATAAATTGCTTTTTAATTATGCAACCTGCATAGTTGGATAACTCTTGAAAAAAAACAAATCCAACGGTACAAGTACCTTATTCAAGTCTGCAGGTCAGTTATAAGCGGAGATATTAATGTTTGTGTGTCAGTTATTGGCATTTATTCATTTAATATGAACAAAGAGGAAAATACTATTTGAACACTTTGGTAAGGCTAAGGTAAAGTGTGGCCTAAACACTGAGATCACTGTTTTTTTAACACATTCGCTTATGTGCCTTATGTACCTTTTTATTTGTGAACAAAGACCTTAGCAACCATATCTTATTTTATTCGTGATATAATGAGACCTAATTATTAAATTAACAATAATTTTTGAAATATTTTGTCATTTAATCACATTCATATTTAAAATGGCTACCCATTAATATAAATAGAACCAAGTAATGTTTTATTATGTTTATTACAAAATTAAAAATACTACAGGAAACTATAAGTTATTAATCTAGAGATTAGTGAGTGGAACATAAAGGTCATGCTCCTGCTGTAACCTTATATGTTCCATCCCGATTAAAAGGTTCAAAATGGTCACCAATTAATGTTTCAAGTCATTAATCCCTGATATATTTATATATTAATTAATAATTGAGCAAACCATATATATGTTTTGTACGGGCTGATAAACTAAACATTATCACTGTAATCAGAGTCAACGCAAACACACAACATCCAATGCATAGAGAAATTAAGAAAGTAAAAGGCAACAGGTTAAAAAGAGGGGTCAAGCTGAAGACATTCTTCAAAAGGTGTGATCACTTGAGGGCTTAGAACCTGGCAAGGAATGGATACAAGTGCCAACAGAGTTCTGTACGTCCCTTTCAGTTTGCATCCAACTAGACAGGAATTGCAGACAAGAAATCCTGCAGATGTGGAGGCGGAAGTACAGGCTCTGATCTTCGAGAATTCTTTAGAGGGTGATGCTGTCATTTACACTGATGGGTCGGTCGTTCGACGAGTGAGAAGTTCATGGTCTCAGGCCAGAAGGAGAATTGTGAAGGAAGATTCTGGTGCTTTTGCTTTGACCACAAGTAGCCTGAGTATGGAAGTCATGGCAGTAAGTAAAGCAATAACATGGCTCAAGACAGACATTCACTCGGGCATGTGTCCTTAGTGACTCAGTGAGTATGCTCAGGCGGATAGAGATGGGGTGTGTCCAAAGAGAGTGGTTGTTATCTCTGGAGCTGTCTCGGCTGGCAAAGATTAGTTTCATTTTCATGCCAAGGCATGCTGGTTTACAAGGAAATAAGTAGGCTGACAGACTTGCAGGTAAGGCTACTGCGGAAGGCGGACGAGCCATGGACCAGGCAGACATTCTGAATGCTCTACGAGAAGTAAGTCATTTGCGAGAACCAAGTGATGACTGAATCTACAGCCATTGTCAGGCTGCGAGAACAGCAAGTTAAAAGAAGTGTGGTCAAACAACACTACGCATGCGGGAAGCCAAAGAAATTTAATAAACCAACACAGAACTGGTGTCGTGAACTGCTATATGCTGCTGGATTTGCTGAGGAGGGGATCCGAGCATTTATGGACTGAATGGTTTGATGTACAATGAGGATGATCTGTCGACTGACTAATCTTAAATGTTTAAACCTGCATAATATTTCAAAATGGCTGCCAATTAATGTTTTACGTCATTAATTTCTTTTATGTTAATTAATAACTGAGCAAACCATATGGTCCGTATATTTGTTCCGTGCATATTTCTAAAACAAACCTTTAGGCCAAACAGTCACTTTGATATTAAATATTCTGCCTTGCTTAAACATTCCAAACTGTATTGTTCAGCTAAAAAAAATGTGTGATTGGTTCACCCAGCTGATTCCCAGCCATTGTGTTATGAATTTAAAATAAAATGAATTACATTACTAATTAACAAGTGATTATAATACACTTAAGATATCTGACCACACAGTGGCTAACAGTGTTGTAAAATTGTGTTCATTTCATCATCATCATCCAGTGACTTGCCGTGTTGCGTGGGCAACATGCCTCTCCACAAATTACGGTCTTCGACGTCATGGATCAGTTCGTGTTTTGACTCCCTTCCATGCCATGACACAAGACTGTCAATAATCTACACACGCTGACTTCCTTGATCTCTCTTTCCGAAAAAATCTGTCTGATTGTCACAACATATACCAGTTTTTGTCTTCTCATAATGTGACCAAAAAATGATGACTGCCTCTTTCTGATGCTTGTGATAAGTTGTCTTTGCGGCTCAGCTTTCCCTAAAATGTCCTGATTACTCTTTTTGGCTGTCCAATTAATTTTCAGCATTCTTATATAAAACAACATCTCCAAGGCTTCCAGGGATTTTTTCGCCTATTTACCAATTGTCCAGGATTTGCAGCCTTATGTTAACACTGGTTCTATGTAACGTGCAAAAACTCTTTTTCTGACTTTCTGTGTTCATTTATATATCACTGTTCATTGAATGTTGAATGTAGATTATTTCAACGACATAAAGGAGATAACAAATAAGTGACACAATGTTTATACAGTTCTATCTGTCCTGTCCTGTCTTTTATGTCTGTCAGTATGTCAGTCCTGTTGGCCTGTAAATCCTGTCTTACTATGTGTGTGTGTCTCTCTCTCTTCACACACACACATGCACACACTCACACACGCGTGCGCACACACACACACACACACACACACACACACACACACACACACACACACACACACTGCCGCCTCCTCCTCCTCCTCATGCACACACAGACACACACAGACAATGCCATGCTGTGATGACATCAGTCTGCATGATGCTGGCTACCAGCATGGGTAAATCACATTCTGACAAGTGAAGTTGTCGTGAAAAGTTACCCAAATATATACACCCCCACCTGTGTAGAGTGATGAAAAATGACACAAATATTCTACAATGGGTGTTGAATGCAAACATGCATTCATTGGCAGTAAAAGGCTGCGAATGGGTCATAAGAATATTAAATGGTAATCGCTGGGTTATGACAAGGAAAACAACTATTTCCTTCTATTGAAATATCACATTGCAGCATGCAATTTTCATAATTTCAGTTTGGTATGAAATAATGATCATTAATAGGCCAAACTTCCTATATACATATAAAAATGGATGCTAAATTGAATAATACATAATAGACCATTAAAAACATTGCTTTACAAAAACTGTCACCTCATTATGATAAATAATTAACACTTTATCAGATTGATTGATTGATTGATTGATTTAGGAACCGACATCACAGCATTCGGGACATTCCCATAAGCGCTCCGTTCCCATCTTCAGCAGCCAGCGAAGAGTTCCAACACTAATAGTTCCAGTAGCTTTATCAGATGTACTTTATCAGATGTACTGTACAAAGTATACGCAGTTCTAGTATTGAAGGCGAGATGGTTATTTTTGTTTTTCTTCTTCTTCTTCGTTCATTCGGAGTTTTTTTTCGGACGTGATTGCGTCGTGCCTGTTTACAGCAGAGCTGCGTTCTTGCGCCGTTAGGCCGACACATCCGACTTCTGCGGGCATTTGTTGACCGGGTTAACCTTCCCGGGGGTTTTTGTTTTTATTCATTGAGTGTTATCATTTCAGAAATTCTCCAGAATATTTGCTACCAAGCATATTGTAATATTGTAAAAAAAAAAAAAAAAATGAAACAATAGCCGCAGATTATAATTAACAGATTCACTTAGTTGATTAAAATCACATCTATTTTTATAAGTGACACTAACATGTTTCACATTTTTCTTAGTGGTATGTGAAAAAATAAATTATTAATTTTTCTGTGCAAAATTCCTCTTATCTGTTATACCTTTATATTAGAAAAAGAAAAAACAACCTACTGTACATGTTAATTTCTTACTGATAATATAGGTGAAGAGAATAGCATGCATTGAAAAGTTAGTTAGTCGACAGATCAAACTCATTGCACATGAAACCATTCAGTCCATAAGGGCTCAGATCCCCTCAGTAAATCCTGCAGCACGTAGCAGCTAAAGACACCAGTTTGTGTTGGTTTATTAATCTTCTTTGGCTTCCATGCATACAAAAAAATCTCCCAAAATTGCTTAAATTATCTTGACATGACATAGTACATTGCGTATACAAGCTTTATAGCTTTAAGACTGCAAAGTAGAACTGCAGTTAAAATAGAAAAATAACAAGCTTCAGGGTTATTTGACTGACTCAGAATATGTTAAATTAATTTATGATGTCTGTTACCTGGGCCTGGGGAAATGAAGAATAGTAAAACTGTAACGTACCATATATTTCATCAGAGGTGACTAAGGAGGTTTGGTATGAGACTGGCTACCTCATCTTGTAAAAACTCAGCTGCAAAATACAATCAGTTGTGAATTAGTCTACAAAGGGTTTGGTTTGAGTTGGTTGAGGTTTTATGCTTCATTGGCTTATGAAAGGCAGAAGAAGAAGAAGAAAGAAGATATTAAATGTAAATTATACCGGCTCCATGATGAAGGGGTTACGGACACAGTTTGTAATCCTGAATACCCACGTTCGAAACACAGCTGTATTGGTTTTTCCTGAAATGATATGGGTGCTGGTCATTCAGAAAGCAATGGCAAACTGCTGAATGTAAACTAGCTCAGGAATCTCAAACAGCCAAAAATGCTTGGGTTGACTGTTACGTCCTGTAAAGGACATTCAACTAAATTTTTACAAAAAAAATGTTAATACAAGTTTTGATTTTCACTATATTTAGAAATGCTAGGTATTTCGTTAGAGACAATGGATATGTGGTTCCTGAGATGAGTGTTAAATACAAGTTTTGATTTTCACTATAGTTTGAAATGCTAGATGTTTTGTTGGGGGCAATGAAGATGTGGTTCCTGGGATGAGTTAAATACTTGGGTTGCCAAAGTAACTACTTTCAGTTACCCGGAAAGGAGGGTTGATGATAGAACATTATATGCAACTAAAAAGACAAACAGCATTCTTTAGTCACATAATGAGAAGAGAGACATTAGAAAACATCATGACAACTGGAAAGATCAGCGGTAGTAGAGACAGACCAAAATATATGATGCAGGATGGACTGAGATGGTGGCAAGGAGGCATTTCATCCAGAATTAAAAAGACCGAGATCTGTGACAATGCGTGAATGCCTGAGCTAGTTAGCAAAGCACATGATGATGAGGTGTTTTCCCTAATTCTATTTAGACAAGATAAAGCAGTAGAAATGTGTGCAGTAAATGTATTTATGATGATTAATATGTTTAAAATGTGGCTGTAATGAATGCATGGCTTGTTTTTCATTACATTTACAAACACCAGATCCTGACATAAATTCCATTTCAACAAGATACAAGCAGTTAGCTATCAGATGGCACCCAGAGAAGCACAAGTATTCTGCTGAATCTGTTAAGGTAATAATTGTTACCACTGTGACTGAGCAGCCAGCAAGTTTTACTGAAGTAAAATTAATGAAAGACAAAAATACTTAGGAATACTTATTTTACTGTCACACAAAATGGCAGCTGGTGAAGCTTTTAACACATTTGTTATGTATGGTGTGGAAACATACAAAGTGATCATTTGAAGAATAAACTTTACCAGGACTCCGATATGCTGCAAGCATATCATAGATTTTCTGCTCAGGGCATTCAGTTTTGGGAGGACAATGAGCAGACTGATAAATTCACTGCCTTTGTGGATGGAGATCTACTTTGTGATAATGCGGTGAAGGTTCTCTGGGATCAGGTGAAGAGTATGCTGAACAGACTGAGTATCTGTTTCTGGAAAGACTGGTTTAGAAGGGCGGGGGGGGGGGGTGAGTAGAGAGTCTGGACAGTACTAAAGTGTTGAGGAAAAGTCAGGGGGACATTTAATAAAATTGCTACTAAAATAATCAGTATGATGCCTAGCTATAACTTCGGCATAATCCAACACGAAATTATCTCAAAGCAATTAATGCTCGTTAAAATCGATAACTGTAAAAAGTCTCACCTTGAATTCTTGGAACACAATGCGAACAAGCAACTGACGCAATCCAAGCGAATGCTCACACACTTTTATTCATGTGCTAGATACAATACCAGGCTTGCCTAGACTCTAAACTGTCCCTTTGATGCAGGGACGGAGTTTATACCTCGCCTACGACTAAGTCCTTGCAATATCTGATTCCACCTTGGGCGCAGTTTCCTATTTCGCCATTCCGAATTCATACTCGTCTAGGTTCTGTGATTTCGGTCCTTCCATTGATTGTTCATTCCGTCAGACTAATCCTCCTCCTATTCTTTCCTAGCCGGACCTAGTAATCCTTGCATCCAGATCTTCAGATCTTCACCGAACACGGGCTTCGTGAAAAACACAACCGCGCTTTCCTAGAATCACACAACAACTGTTTATGTTGTCCTGTGACGTCTTGGGTTCTCCTTAGTTTTCATGTTAATGGTTCGGTTTGGTGTCCATTTGGGAAAACCCTTTTCCTCTTTTCTTGTATCATCTTTTAGGGGTGCCCATCATATGGCATATGAGAACTTCCTGGTGATATTTGAAGAAGGGAGAACTGTGTTGGAATTCCCCGAGTGCAGTGATGTTGATTCTTAAATTGTCAGGCATCAAGTAAAGGCTCAGCTATGCTTAAAAATTATTGCTGTAAATGGTAATGCAAATTGTATTATTTTTCTAATTTATCTTATTGGTTTATATTCTGTTTATATTTAAGTCCTCTATTGTAAATGGTAAATATGAAATAAAATAAGAAATGTGCTCACTGTGCTTAAGTATATGTGCATATATTTTTGTTTCTTCAACAGAAATTCAAACAAGTGAGCCTTGCATATAGAAAATTAACATCCCTAGAGTTTAATCAAGATTTACACATGGTTAGTTATGCTCTTTCATATGTTAAATGTATACATTCAAATAAGTGTGAAATTTCTACAATTGTTATATGTGAAATGGGCACTCTTGGATTTTATTAGCCAGTGGTCTAGCAATATAAAATCTCACTTGAAATAATGTGTATATCTTGTGAATTTCATGTGTATGTCGTTATTTCCCCACTAATGCATCTTTAAGAACTGTAATGTTTGCTTTTCACTGTTTTCTGTGTGAATACAGAATGATGACAATTCTTTACAGTTTAGTTCTTTTGAGTTTTATATAAATATAAGCATGTTTAGCTGTCATTGTATGCTGATATAATGTATTTGTATGCTTATATCATGTATGCAGTTTTCATATGGATACAGATGTTTATCAGAAATGATCAGAAATGAAGAAATCAGGACTAAAGTGGGGGTTATAGCAGCACTGGATTTTATTAGAAAGCAGCAAGTCAAATGGTTTTGCCATGCAAGTAGGTTACCAGTCAACAGCATACCACAACAAGCAATGATGTACAGACCATATGGAAACAGAGGAAGAGGCCGACCATGTAAACGTTGGACGGAGGGGATAGCAGAGTCCATGGGAATATCGATATATGAAGCCCGTAATCGGGCACTCTCACAATGTTTATACTTCACCATGACACTGCAAGGTACAAGAGGAACATGATGAGATGAGATGAGATGATGAGACAGATGTTTATTGGTGGAATGAGAATTCATGGTTTTTGTTGTTGCTAAATATTATTGCTTGTCAAACTGTTGCTACTTACTCAAATTCTGTATTTTGGTTAAAATTAAACAAATTCTGCTATGTTCTTAATATGTTAATAAATTCTGCTGTTCTCCTAACACATAAACACAACCTGCTATGTTTATAATTCATAAACCAATTCTTCTATAATCCAAATATATAAATAGATCCTACTATTTGCTAATAAAGTTGTTGCATATCCTTTACAGGACATAGCAGTCAACCCCAGCATTTTTTGGCTGTTCGTGATTCCTATGCAAGTTTACGTTCAGTAGTTTGCCATTACTTTCTGAACAACTGGCATCCATACCATTTCGTAAAATACCAAAGAAAGGCTGTCTGCTGCAAATCACCCACAGCTGTGTTTCGAACGTTGATATGTGGGATTACAAACTGCACCTGTAACCCCTTCGCCACTATTTGCTAATACTAGCACTATTTCTGCTGTGTTTTTATACATATATTGTATTTTTTCCTTCAACGTACACTAATTCTGCTTTGTTTCTTTATATGTACACTAATTCTGTTATGTTTCTTTATACATACACTAATTGTGTTCTTTCTTATACATACACTAATTCTGCTGTGTTTCATCTACATACAACAGTTGTGTTGTTTCTTATACATAAATAATTCTGCTGAATTTCTTCTATGCACATTAATCGTGTTGTTTCTTATATATGCACTAATTTTGTTTTTTTTCCTTTACACATACAATTATTGTGCTGTTTTGTATACATATGCTAATTCTACTGTGTTCTTTATACATACATTAATTGTGCTGTTTGTTGTATATGAAGACATTCTTTTATATTCCTTTTATACAAATTCTGGTATGTTCTTCCAGCACCATACTTTTCTGCATCATGTAGTACAAATCAAACCATCCTTTATTTGAACAAATTGAAATTACTTCATTTGTTCTATTTTCTGTTTTCTTTTTCAGAATGAATGTTTATCACTCTTCCAACAAGTGGTTTTTAAACGAACAGGTATGGATGGCTCTTGGGTAGTTTCTGGAAGACCTTAGAGCTTTTTTTTTATAGTGGACAATTTACTTTTAGTGGCATTTATAACTAGTAGAATGTGACTGTATGTATGTTAAATTGTTGGTATGATTGTGGAGTGTGAGGGTTGTTGTCCACACAGAAATTGTCTCTGTGTGAATCTATCTCACCTGAAGGTAAAGGCTAGACATGACATCCTATATGAACTTTGTCCCGTATGAGACTAACGTGGACAAGATATAACGAAGCTGAACTCGGTAGTATATATACAGGGTGGGACAAAAAGAGTGAGAACATAGTGTAAAAAGTAATATAATTGTTTAACTGTATCCATAATAGCTTAAATTGTTTACTCATTTACTTACTTACCTATTTAGCTATATGATGTCTTTATTTCGGCAATTTCTGGGCACCATCTATGGTTTTTAATATGTCAATTGCTTACATCAGCAGATTTAAATTTTTTTACCAAGAATGACAAAAATTACAGCGGAAGACCATATTCTGATTAAACATTTGCGAATTGAAAAACAGTGGAGTGCTAGGAGAATAACCGGTGAGTTTCCAAATAAAGCCTGGAGCATCAGTCGGGTTATCAATAAAATTGACAACGACGATACAACAGAACGTAAATCCGGAAGTGGTAGACAAAAATCTGCCAGAACACAATAGAATATTGAGTGGGTAAGTGGGCTGATCTGCAGTCAAGATGATGATCCTCACAGTCACAAAAGTCCGCGGGAAATAAAAAGAGAAACTGGTATACCACGGTTGTTGGTTCAACATATTGTTAAGCAAGATTTACAACTCAAATGTACAAGCATGTGATCGGGCAGAAGCTCAATGAACATGTCAAATTGAAACGCTTGCAACGCAGTCAGCAGCCACTTGAGCGGTTTCCTAATGAGAGAAGTGTATGAAGCATCTGGTTTACAGATGAAAAGACATTCACTGTTGCCACTCCAGTTAATTCTCAGAATGACCATGTTTATTCCGTTGAAACAAAGAAAATGCAAGTCCAGGAAAGTCAACTTATACGAGAATGTGACCATTTTAGCCGCAGTATCATGGTATCAGTTGGTGTGTCTTGAATGGGGAAAACTAGTATTGTGTTCATTGAACCAGGCTCCAAAGTAAACAGTGAATACTATTGTGAACATGTTCTGAGACAAGGTTTGCTGCCTGTAATTCAAGTGACATGTGGCGCCATAACTGGACATTACAGCAAGACGGAGCTCCATCTCACACAGCCAGAAATACGATCAACTTTCTTTGTCAGGAGAATGTTAACTTCATTGAGACAGACATGTGGCCACTAAACAGTCCTGATTTAAACCCAGTAGATTATGCCATATGGGGTGCTTTGCAAGAAAAAGTCTACCTTCGGATAAAATGTACCACAGTTGAGCAGCTTGAGTTGGCAATAATTGAAGAATGGAGAAATTTGGGGCAGCGTTTTATTGACAGTAGCATAAACGAGTGGTGTCGACGCTTAGGAAAACTCGTTGGGAAGCAAGGAGGACACATTGAACATGATTTCTGATTAGCTAAATAGTTGGCAAACAAAATTACATGAAACAGTATAATTAATTGAATTATATTTTAAAATAACTCTTATGCTACAAGATGTTCTCACTATTTTGGCCTACCCTGTATGTTTTTCGAGCATGTTTTGAATATTACATTAATTGTTACTTTTAAATAAGGTGTGTCATCATCAGTAGTCGGACTGATTATTTAATATGATTGTTTTGTCAACGATGGTGTCTGTAATGTTTTGTGAGGAGAGGATGGTCAGCTGAAGTTGATTCCATGTTGATGTTTATATCAACATTCATTCATGTTGTGTGATAAACCTAGCCACTTTAGTAACTTTTTCTAAATTGCTTTTTAATTATATAACCTACATAGTTGGATAGCTCTTGAAAAAACAAATCCAGCGGTACCTTAGTAAAGTCTGTAGGTCAATTCTAAGGGGAGATATAAATGTTTATGTGTCAGTTTATCATTTAATATAGACATAGAAAAAAAAACGATTTTGACCTTTTAAGTTTTTGTGACCCTACCTACACACTCACACAACTGTCGGTTACACTGTCGCCAAGGGATATTACCACTGCCGCTCTCTAACTCAAGGGCAGATAACTACTGCCAGTTTATATCAGTATACACGCACACACAGATATATACATCTCCACGTCATGCAGTGATGATGTCAGACCGCGGCATGTGACATCACGCGCGGTTGTCATCGCGAGGCCGCGAAGCGGAGATCAATTTTGACCAGAGAATTTGTCTTATAAAGTTACCCAAAAATAAATGTAACAACTTGTAGAGTGATAACAATTTACACATAAATACTACAATGGGTGTTGAATGCAAACATGCATTCATTATCATTTCAGTCGCTCTGAATTATCCATAAGAATATTAAATGATCATTGCTGGATGATCACAGAAAATTGCTATTTTCCTGCCATGGAAATATTGGCATCATAGCATGCGATCTTAATGATTTCAGTTTGGGATATAACCGCCGACTTATATAGTCGAAAATTACACTGTACGCATACAAATGGATGCTCAATTGAATTATTCATACTAGATCAATTCATAACATCTATATAAAACACAATTTACGAGTCAACTTACGTCTTAAAAAGACAATCTCTTTATCTCCGTAAGAAGAAAAATTTGAGAAGCCAAGATGTATACATTCGTAGACAATCGAGGGAACTACAATACTCTGTAATCGGTTTCTGTTTTAATGCGATTTTGAAATAATCAGGGAATTTAACATCACGAGTATTCTATATATCCTTAAATCAGAGACACAAAAACAAAAAACTGAAAATTAACACAAGGAGTGCTGAGGATCAACCAGATTGTTTGGTCACTTCCTGCTGCACCATTATCTCCAGGCCATGATGATTTATCTGTTCTTCCACTATTCATATGATCATAAAGAACCCTGACCACATTTGTCTTATCGTGCACCAGTACTTCACCCAGTGGTGCAGACTCTGCCAGTCTGTCTGCCTGTTCATTTCCCAACACACCAGTATAACTAGGAGAAAAGATCCAATGGATGCTCCCTATCTTTGATTTTTTAATTGATGCATTCCATTCTGCGTGAAGTATGCACGTCTTCACCCTTCTCAGTATGCTCTGTGAGTTGCTGCTCATTTCTGAGAACTTCCACAACCGTCATTTCCTGACCCAGGAGCCTGACAACCAACACTGCTGGCAACACAGCATTATATTTTATTTTCCTTGTTTGGTTATTCTCCATATGAAATTTGCTTGTTGTCCGTATGAAATTTGTTCATTCTCTATATGAACTTTCTATATGATTTGATGATTTTAGGAAACAATATCGTTGTGTACGACCAGTCTGATTCCAGTGATGATAGTGATGACGATGATGACGACTCTGATGATTCAGACAACCAGATTTCAAATGACCATTTGCACAAAAAAGGTTATTTTCTGTAATTCTTTACTAATTATTTTTGACTGCTATAGTATTATGGTTTGTTTTCTGATTTACCAACACACCTGTTAATTCACCGGCTTACCAAAACATTGGCTAGTGTGTAGGCTTACTAATACAGTGGTTAGTTCACTGACTTACCAATACAATGATTAATTCATTAATTTACCAGTACAATGATTAGTTCATTTACATACCAACCAACACAGTGGTTCACTGACTTACCAACACAATAGTTAGTTTACTAGCTTACCAACAGTCATTGGTTCACTGACTTACCAATGCAGTAATTAGTTCATTGACTTACCAACACATGGGTGAGTTCATTAACTTACCAATACAGTTGTTAATTCACTGTTTATTAATGCAGGGGTTAGTTCACCGGGTTACCAACATTGGTTAGTTCACTGGTTTACCACCACAATAGTTAGTTCATGGGCTTACAAAAACATTGATTAGTTCACTGGCTTACCAACACATTAGTTAATTCATTGACTTACCTACACAGTGGTTAGTTTACTGGCTTCTAACACAGAGGTTAGTTCACTAGCTTACCAACACTGGTTAGTTTCACTGGTTTACCACCACAATAGTTCATGGGGTTACAAAAACATTGGTTAGTTCACTGGCTTATTAACAGTGGTTAGATCACTGGTTTACTAACAGTGGTTAATTCACTGGCTTACCAACACAGTGTTTAGTTTACTGGTCTACCAACACAGTGTTTAGTTCAATAGCTTACCAACACAGTGGTTAGTTTACTGACTTACCAGCACATTAGTTAATTCACTGACTTACCAACACAGTGGTTAGTTTACTGGTCTACCAACACAGTGTTTAGTTCAATAGCTTACCAACACAGTGGTTAGTTTACTGACTTACCAGCACATTAGTTAATTCACTGACTTACCAACACAGTGGGTTAGTTTACTGGCTTACCAGCACATTAGTTAATTCACTGGCTTACCAACACAGTGTTTAGTTTACTGGTTTACCAACACAGTGTTTAGTTCAATAGCTTACCAACACAGTGGTTAGTTTACTGACTTACCAGCACATTAGTTAATTCACTGACTTACTAACACAGTGGTTAGTTTACTGGCTTACCAGCACATTAGTTAATTCACTGGCTTACCAACACAGTGTTTAGTTTACTGGTCTACCAACACAGTGTTTAGTTCAATAGCTTACCAACACAGTGGTTAGTTTACTGGTCTACCAACACAGTGTTTAGTTCAATAGCTTACCAACACAGTGGTTAGTTTACTGACTTACCAGCACATTAGTTAATTCACTGACTTACCAACACAGTGGTTAGTTTACTGGCTTATCAACACAGAGGTTAGTTCATTGGCTTATCAACACAGTGGTTAGTTTACTGGCTTATCAACACAGTGGTTAGTTCACTGGCTTATCAACACAGTGGTTAGTTCACTGGCTTACCAACACAGTGGTTAACTGACCTATCATCACAGTGACCAGTTCATGACATTGTGTGTTTACTTTGAGTTATAAAGTGAATAACATCTCTTAGATATTGGACTTCTTAGCAGCCCATACAGCTCTTAAAGTCTACAAAGGAATTACACATATCTGGCCTGTAGTTTCTTTCTGATTGATTTTGAAATTCAGAGTGCCTGGTTCACTGGCATTGAATAGTGTAACAATTTAATAAACATAAATACAGTACTCATGTGATTTTACCATATTCTAGTCTTAAAGTAAACACATTACCTGTAGCAGCATTTCAGTAAACATAAAAAAAATCAGCTTCCACTTGCTACAAAACTTTATTAGCAAGTTAGCTATCTGATTCTCAGATTATTTTAAAAATGAGTTTGAAACTGACAAATAATTGAGATATGCTTGAATTTATAGTTGTGTGTAGTAACACATCTGATTATATTTTAGTGATTGAAGTGATCACTGTCTTGTGTATTAACTGTAACCTTTTCCATTTCTTTTAAAATATGAACAGCCACAATTATATTCTAATAATCTCTTTGTTACAGATTCCAGCTCAAATTATGCAAGGTCAGAGGTAGGTGTGCTGAGAAACTTCATGCATAGAACAATGTTAAGTTGAAATTAATGCAACACTATATCTTGAATGGCATAAAATGCGAATGAAAAGAGAGTTGGTGAAATAAATAAAAAAAGAGGCAAGTCATATATTTCAGCCACATTAAAAGACATGTAGCTAGCACTCTTATGAAAGCCGAACTGGAGGGTAAGGTTGAAGTAGATAAAGTTACAAGAGAGAAGGTAACATCAAGAGATGAATGAACAGCAGTCTGACAGAATGTGCAATCAAGGCAAGAGACAGTGTAGGAGTTCCGATACAGCCATCCTTCATTGTGGAGTTAGCACCTGATTGATTGATATCGTGACTCTTGTATTAACCAAATTGTAGTTTTCTTTTTAACTTGAAGTTGTGTTATTTTAATAATCATTTAATATTTTTATAGACATTGTTACTTTTGATATAGCGTTATTTTTGTTGGAAGTTTTGGTATATTCTTCTACTTTGTCTACAGAATTGTCCAAAAGATATGACAGAAGAAGAGAGGGAGCGCCGAAGGGCAGAAAAACGTAGAGCCAAAAAAAAAGTGAGAGCGGTTGAATAGTTTTCATGTCATTTATCAATATTTTTGCGTTATTTTTGTGGTCGAACTCCGAACTCTCAGTTCTGATTTAATATGTATGTGTGTTAAGTGATGTTTGCTTTAACCATGCTGTTAATTTGTCATTAGAAGGAAGCAGGATCGATACTGATTATTTTCTGCTGTTTGTATTCCACCTTAATGAAATTTAAAAGAAACATACTATGTAGCAAGTGCGTTGGTCTAACAGCAAGGTGTTAAGCTGACAATGCATGAGCTCAGTAAGATGAGGGTTTAATATCAGTTCTCATCATATGCTATGGTAGGAAAAGACTGGCTGCCTTTTTCTCCTTGTACCCAGGCATTAAAAATGTGATAGTTCTAATACGTCACATACCCTCAGCAGGCTGCTGTTTTTTTTTTTCTTTTAAACATTTGCTTTGTACTGTTTTGTATTTCTTTGTTTCTAATCTGTGTTAGATGAATGTATCTTGCAGTGCTTTGTTTTTTGTTGTTAATTATTACAGTTATTAATACTAAAAACAGCTTTTAAGTGATAATTATATATTTGTTTTTATTGAGTGGTGCTTGCTGTAGTAAAGGAATTATCTGCTGATCATGCTAGTTATCTTTAAACAAAGATTTCACATATTATTTTTATATGTATGAAAAATAAACAATGAAGGAACCCTTTCATGTCACTCTGGCATATTGAGGATTTTAAAAAAAGTCGCTTAAAAGTCGACAGGGTCGACTTCATCGTCCCGGGTTTTATCCCATATGGCTCGGTCTCTTTCCGCAGCCGCGGAAAGCGTCGCACAAAGCACGAACTCCGTAGCTTTTAGCGACGACCCACAGGAGTCTCCGAAACATTTAACTCGTAAACCGAAGGGTGCGGCCCGGAATCGAACCCAAAGGTAAAGACCCATTTGCACACCTTAAGTTGCTCTTGTTACATGGTGCCTGACCAGTGTTTGTAGGCACTCGGTGGGCAATATGTTCAGTACCATGTTGGCCGCCTTTACTTACCAAGACAGTTCTTGGTATCCATTTTAGGCTGAGTAGACCTGGGAGCTCAGGTCAATTTTATATATCTGCCCGGATGTGGATTGACTCATGACCCCTGGGCCAGCATTAACCAGCATGTACACTGTCTGGCAACTACCTTGGTAAGTGTCCTGTAATCAGTAACCCTCGAAAAAAAATACCTTTTCGTGTATGGATACCATTAGTAGCACCATTAGTAAGGCTAGCTTTTTTAATAGCATATTCATATCTTCTCTTTGTGATCACATCCTTGATGATTAACACTGTCATCTGATTTATTTTAGAGACAAAGAGAAAGAAAACGACTTGAGAAAGAACAGAAATCTGTAAGTATAACTGCTGTCAATGTTGTTTCCCTCTATATTATCGTTATTGTCTCTTGGTAAAGAATATTGACACTTCATCCTTGCATGTTTCTGTTAAACACAAGTTCTTTCATTTCATTAATCAAATGAAATTAATTATCTGGAAATATTATCTGTAATACAAGGGTGGAACAGATAAAGATAGAATTAGAATACAGAAGGCTGGAGCATCTGTTATAACACTAGGAAATTTGTAGAAATGAAAAGAAAATATTCAAAACAGTGTTTTTTCGTAGTGAATTTGAATAACGAAGACACAACCAATAGATTGTACGATTTATTGCCTGGCATATTTCGCTGCATCTCATCAAGTACATACTGCAGAATTCACACAACATAAACTAAATTAACTAGATAAATCGTTCAAGCTGAAATATACACGTTCACACAGTAATGTCAATTGTCTACCATGGTAATTTTAATCTGACTAACATGTCTTTCTGTTTGCACAAATCTGGCTTGCGTTGATTGATTATTATTGCTTCTGCAAACTTTAACAAGCGAGTATATTGTGTGTTAAACAATACGCAAAAGGCAATGTTTTTGTCAATGACATGGCCACTTTCGATAATGTGCCTACCAGTTGAAGACGGGAGGAGCTTCTGGTGTGTCGGCCCCACTAGGCTTGTGTCGTATCTTGTCGACCCATTGAGGTATGTGTTCTGACATTCTTTTGTTCAGCTGTTTCTCTGTTCTGCCAATGTAGAAAGCCTGGCATCTACATGTGAATTGGTAAATACAGTTGTTTTTGGCGTAGAGAGGAACAGGCTCTTTTACTGCTGGTTTGGGAATCGGTGTGGTTCTATACCTAATGACTTGAGTTGCAGCACGGAATGTTCAGCCTACTTCTGTAGTAAGCCAGTCTTGTAGACGTTGCATTACGTCATCCCCTCGAAAGGTTAGCTGGATGAATACCTTGAGTTTAGGGGCTGTAGTTTCGTCTGGTTTTGGTTTGGGCTGTTGGCAGTGGCGCTTTATAAATCCCGTGGAGTACCCATTCAGGTTTAAGACATTCTTCAGAGTTTCAAATTCCTCTGTCAGTGTGTCCTGGGTACATATCTTTCTAGCACGGTCAAACTGGGTCTGCACTAAGCCCCGTTTGTACTGGACATGTGTGAAGCTCTGAAAATTTAGGTATTGGCCAGTCCATGTTTCTTTGCGGTACACCGATCTTTGAATTATGCCATCTGCTCTACGTCTCATTAGAATATCTAGGAACGGCAACGCTTCATTGTGCTCGTGTTCCATAGATAGATGTTTTTATGCATCATGTTCATTATGGCCTGGAACGATGTTTGTAGCTCGTCTGTGGTGATAATTAGTATATCGTCCACATAACGACGGTAGAAGACCAAGTTGTTAATGTCTGAGGATCTCTTTTCTTCTAAATGTGCCATGAAGATGTCTGCTAGAATAGGACCGAGAGGACTCCCCATGGCCACTCCGTCAATTTGGTGGTATGACTTTGTTAGAAAATTGAATTTTATGTTGGCGGTACATAATAGTAGTAGCCTCTCCAGAGTAGATGTTGGTATGCCTAGTTTTAGTTGTTTGTCTTTAATGCGTTCCCTGATTATTTTCACTGTCTCCTCTAATGGAACGTTGGTGAATAGGGAGGCTATATCCATGGATGCCATGTGTTTATTATTTATGTTCATAGTATCCAATAATTCCACCAGTTCAAATGTATCTCTGAGTATTTTTGGATCGAAGGACTGCCATAAGTGTTGTGCAGAGTTAACCATGGACAGGATAGGTCTTAGCGGGATGCCGGGCTTGTGAAGTTTGGGTAGACCGTACATCTGAGGAGTTTGGAAGCCATGTGGTGTGAGCATTTTTGCAGTGGCTTCACTGATGAGTCCCACGTTCACAAGTGACTGGATCTATTTCCTCATTATTGCATCCAGGTCCTCCGACTTGTTTACTTTTTGATCTACCCTAAATTAAGATTCATCTGATAATATTTCTTCCATTTAATATTTAATAATTAATTTAATATTTCTTCCATTTCCAGTCCTCTTGGTCCTATTCTAGCGGACATCTTCATGGCACATTTAGAAGAAAAGTAAATAAACTTAGCACAAAACTTAAAATAGTAATTTCTAGCATTAAATCAGTACTGCTGTATAGATCAGAAACATGGGGAAAAAACGGTTAAAATATACTGCAAACATTCACTAATTGTTGCCTGCGCCGAAGTAGAAGAAATAAAATGGTATGACAAAATCAGCAATATGGAGCTCATGGAAAGAACTCAACAAATTTGAATAACGAAGACACAAATCATAGATTGTACGATTTATTGCCTGGCATATTTCGCTGCATCTTGTCAGGTACATACTGCAGAAGTCACACAACGTAGAGTAAAATAACTAGATACATCGTTCAAGCTGAAATATACACATGTTCGCACAGGACCATGTGGAGACGGTTGTGACAAGATCTCAAAAGGGACTCAGTGCACTTAAAACTATGGCTGCAATGGACACAGAGCAAGAATGCTTTTTCACACTATACCAGCACTTGATCCTCTCAGTAATTGATTATGGATTAGGTCTGCTCACTGTCTCAGAGAGTCAACTGGTGAAGTTAGAGCGCATACAGAACGAAGCTATGCGGGTCATTCTGGGATGCACTAGAGACACCCCAGTAGTGTGTATGCGTTACATCCTTGGTCTGCCGACTGTTGCTGGTAGGCTCAAGGTGATGCAGGCGAAGGCATACCTCAGAGTAGCTGCAGACACAGACCACCCACTGCATGAGGCGCTGGACGCAGTTAAGGGTCAGCGACTGATAAGAGGGAAATCATGGATGGCTCAGGCGGAGGATACGATCAGACAGGTGTGCCCCTTGGAGAACATTAGGCGTGGAGAGGAGTGGGTCAGAGTGCCAGCGGAGCAGTCAGACTTGTGCAGAATTATAATCACATTAAGCCGGGAGTGCAGGGAGTGGCCAGCAGGGGCCACGGAAGTGGAAATCCAGCAACTAATTCAGGACAATGATGTGATTATCTACGCAGATGGTTCGGTGTCAAGAGGTGAGAGAAGTGGCTGGGGGTTCATAGCCAAAGCTAATGGTCGATGTTTGGGGCAGGAGAGCCTGGCATATGATACCATAACATCCAGCTTAAGAATGGAGGTGGAGGCAGTCACTCCGGCTCTCCGCTGGATGGAGAATACGACACACACACCCATCGTGATTGTAACTGACTCAGAAAGCATGCTGACGAGGGTGAGGACGGGCAGGCTTCGTGCGGAGTGGCTTGCTTCGCTGCGGAGGTCACGGGTGACAAGCATCACCTGGATCTTTTCTCTGGGGCATGCCGGTGTGCTGGGAAATGAACAGGCGAACAGATTGGCTGGCGCTGCAGAACTTGGTGGAGTATTGATACATGACAAGGCAGATGTGGTTGCGGCCTTGTGGGAGCACATGCACACCTCGGAGGAGCAAATGGATTACCATGGTCTGGCAAGAATGAGACAGCGAGGAATGACGAGGGGATCGGGCCGACTCTCAACGCTCAGAGGAAAGGCGAGACGGACTTATAATCAGATTGCTACTTGTACTATTAGTGTTGGAACTCTTCGCTGGCTACTGGGGATGGGGACGGAGCACTTATGGGAATGCCCCGAATGCTGTGATGTTGATTCCTAAATAAATAAATAAATAAATCAATCATAAACATAAAATAATAACATGCTATTATGACATGCTTTGGGCGCAAGGATGATGTTCCACTGACCATCTCATGACAACACAAGAATTACAAATGCAGTTCAAATCAAGGCCTCAACTTGACATGACAGCTGGAAATTGATGGCAGAGGTTATAATATAAACTACTGCAGGTCTGCATGACCGAATGGATAAGAACGCATGTTCTTAAACACTACTCTTGAGTCCAAAGCGAGTAAGCGCAAAAAAAATATAAACTACTGGTGTGAATGTGGAAGACAAGTTATAACCACTAGATTATCTTTGCAAACATGGGGTTGCAAAAGATGTGAAATGGAGCAGTAGCATGCTTGCAAAGTTCATGCAAGTCTTTGGACTGCATAACATGTCATGACAGTAATATATAAGTTACAACAAAAAATAACAAATGTTATTAATATGCAGAATAAAGGCAATGTTTCAGAGTATGATAATGGTTTCGATCTTAATATACAGAGTTTCAGGTTTCTAATATAAGGGGAAGTCGGTCAGCTTCAAGCTGATATTTTAAAAAAAAACTAGATATACAAACTTGAACACTATTTATGCAGGTCCTTTGCAGAGCTTCAATCTTGTCACATCCCATTGAAAAGTTTCTGAATTCCATGCCAGTTCTCCTGACTTAAGCACTCTCATGCCCATGGTGTCTGCAATGTCCTGTGTCCATCTTTTGTGTTAGGTCAACCCTTGCCTCTTCTAGCAACCATGTCTTCCATTGCTGTTCATTCCAAGAGTCTGTTATGTTTAATATGGCCAACATATTTCAGTTTTTGAGTTATGCTGTTTAAGATGTGGTTTTATTCAATGTTCAGATCTTATACATTGTTATTTTTCTCCTTCTTGGTCCAATGCTATTCTTTGTGTAACTGTCTGGACACCCATAGAGAGCTCACTTTCTGAACATTAGGTCATGTGTTATGGTGAAGGCTATGTCATGAGAACATCCTATCACTGTTGCTACATTCACTTTCACTTGCCTGTCAGTTCAAATTATCACCTTCTGCAAGGATTTTTCTATCACAGTCTCAGTGGTGGGACGGCCAGGTTGGTCTCCGTCAACAATTTGTGAGAAACCTTTAGAGAATTTATTAACCCATTTATGTGCCATGTGTCGTGACAAAGCCACTGTAACAGGTAATATTTCTTTATGAATATCCTGTGCAGTAAGTCCTTTTGCCTCAAAAACTTGGACTACAGCGTGCTGTTTATCCCATCTCAAGCACTTTCACCATTTTTTATCTGCTCTGCACATGCTCATACAAGCAATTACTAGCAGCCTGCTACTTAAAAAAATCATACAACTAGATGATTCTGCCACCAAATGATACCTTTAGAAACTTCTAGTTACAGTTATCAGTTTCTCCTGATCAGTTTGCAATTTACTGCAGTGCTGATCAATTGGTGTATTGAAAGTTGATTTTGATGATTCTGGTAAGCTCATTTATTTTAATTTCAAAATTTTCAGAATGGTACAAGTAAAAGCAAAAAAGATAAAAAGTTGTTAGGACAAGAAAAGACAGCTGTTACACAGTAAGTTTGTGTTACATCAACTTTGAAAACTCTACCTTTTGGAGTATCAGTTCTAATTATTCATGTGTTCGTGGAATTTGCTTAGTGCTGTTTAACAACTTTTTTGTGTGTGCTCATAAACATTTTAACTGTTATAGTC
This sequence comes from Cepaea nemoralis, assembly GCA_014155875.1. Lineage (NCBI taxonomy): Eukaryota > Metazoa > Mollusca > Gastropoda > Stylommatophora > Helicidae > Cepaea > Cepaea nemoralis. Next base: position 191,313 of record JACEFZ010006850.1, read on the forward strand.
TTTTCTTGCAGCTACATGCTACTTTCTTCTTCACCACCACCTCCTATTATTATTCCTCACCCTTCTCTTCCCTGCTATTTTGTTTTCTTCAATATTCATATCATGTGTTGCTGTATTTGCAAATGACCCTGATTGGAATAAAGGCCTAAAGTCTGAGAAGCTCTATAGCTTCTGTCTTAGCTATGCACCTTCTAGACATTATGTATGTCACTTTTTGGCTTTCTTCAAGAATGTGTTTTTTTTGGACTATGGCTTCAAAAGGAAATCTAATCAGTGTGGGAGACAGAGTATAGATAGACTGTATTTCTGCTGTGGCCATTTCATTTGTGAATCAGGATGGCTTACTGTGTGCCTTTGGAGTTTGTAGCTTCCGTAGCTTTTAGCGACGACCCCATCAGGAGTCTCCGAACATTTAACTCTAAACCGAAGGCGCGGCCCGGAATCGAACCCACAACCTTCGGAGCGCGAGTCAAACGCTGAAAACCAACTTCACCACAGAGACTGTGAACAGGATGTGTAATGTCTCCAGTCTTTTTTTTCCCTATACAGTAAAATATTTTCAGAAATGTAGAGATATAATGTAATCATCATCAAGAGGATAAACTCCATAACATTGATATGCAGTGATACAGGATTGATTGGCAGACGATGCGCAGGACCCTGCACAATTAGTAATGCGGTTGTTGCACACATTGAAAAGCTAGGGTTAGAATTTAAATTGTAAAAAGACAACGGATTGGTTCGTCACTAGGAAGAAACGAGAGTACCACATGTTAATATCAGTAAATGGAATATTCTTTCAACAAGTGGAATCAGCACAATTATCTCAGAACATAATAACACATCGGATGGAGAATGCCTTGAAGAGAATTAGAACAACGAATCGCCATGGCAAAAGTAGCCTTTAGCAAGATGAAAAACATACTGACCAATAAAAAGATATCAATTGAAACGAGAAAAAGAGTGTTGAGGGGATACATAGAGCCTGTGCTTTTGTATGGATGTGAAGCTTGGACAATGAGCAGTCAAGCTGAAAAACATCTGATGGCTGTGGAAATGTGGTTTCTGAGGAAAATGCAAAGAATACCATGGACAGACAGAAAAACCAATGACCAAGTACTACAGGAGACAAATGAACATCGTAAACTGATTAGAGAAATTAGACGTAGACAGTCAAAATTTTTTGGACTGTTTATGAAAGAAATGATTGGAGAACTTATAGTGACACAGGCAAGATCAAAGGGAACGACCAAGGAGGAAGAACCAAGAGGAATAAATACCTGGATGGCTTGGCCACATGGCATGGAGAGACGGAACACTGAGCTGAATCCCTGACGCTGGTTCGTCGAGTGAAAGGGCGAGTCATGACGCCCACGAAAGCTTTCCGCATGGCAACCTTGATAATATATATATATATGATATAGATAAATATATATATATATATATATATATATATAAATATGCATATATATATAATATATATATATATTATAACTAAACCAATTCTTGATTAGAATAGCATTTTGACTGTTAAGAGTAGGCTAACACAGAAGCATTGGAAATATGTTTATTACAATGTTTACTTATTTCCCTTTTGTTGAATTATATACATTTTAAACAAAACTCAGATAATCATGGTGTTTTTATTGTAATGAATTTATTTTTAACTATATTTTCTTTGGTCTTAAAAATACATTAGTTGATTATTTAATGCAATCAAGTGTTACTTAAGCCTGCTTACCTGCGTTCGAAACACAGCTGCGACCGATTGGCAGCAGACTGCATTGCGCTGGGTTTTAATGAGTTGGTATGGGAGCTGGTCATTTAGAAAGCAGTGGCAAACTACTGAACGTAAACTTGCCAAGACATAAACAACAGCAGTAAAATGCTGTGTTGACAGCGATGTCCTACAAAAAAAGGATATGAAAAAAAAGTATTATTTATTTTATTACTTATATTACTGTTTTATTGTTTTTATTAATAATAATAATAATAATAATAATAATAATACAATTACTATCTTATTAATTTTACAGATTGTATAATATTTGGTGTAAATCATATATTTTTCTTTACAGAGAATCTTCTTCATCGAATATGACAACAGTAGTTTATTTATAGGCTTTACTTGAAACCTCGGGGAGACATGAAACTGATAAATTCTTAACCAAAGTTTGCAAAATAGGCACCCTTTTGCTCTTATCTCAGTCGGGTCTTTGCTTTCTTTTATCACCATATAGTTTTATATCTGTTTTCTGTGTGCCTCCTTATTCATGACCATATAGTATCATCTTTTCTGTGTTCCTCCTATTTTCAGACATAATAGTATCTTTTTTTCTTTCATCATGTAATTCCATATAGGCACTAGGTCTTGATCTTAGTATTGTTGTTGCCCCAGTATATGTGTGTGTGATCTCGGCAGTATGAAGAACTAATGTTTATTTTTAAGAGCGTGCATCTATCCTTTGACAACGATGCTGCGAGTCATCGACCATGTTACAATCACCGAGAAGAACACTGGGACCTTTTGAGCTTTAAAGTTATAGGGAAAGTTTCTTTGAATATCTGGGATAAGTAAGAAGAAAAAAAACCGTGTTCTTCTACAAAGGATCTAACAGTTAAAGAAATTGCCTTGCCATCATTAAACAGTATCATGCTACAGACATTGTAATTACTTAATAATAATCATCATGACTTGGAAAGAACATTGGTGAAGACGATGGTTATTGGAAAAAGACAGGGTCTCCCAGGCCCATAGTATGGACACAAGAACGGCGCATTTCTATCATCCAGTTGTAGCACTTGTATCACTGTCCCTATTGTATTCCTGTTATTTCACACATTGATATGGCTACCATTTGATAGCATTGATCTGTTAACTAATCTCAGGTTTATTATCGCCCAATGTTAGATTACTATATTAACTGGTATCCTCATCTTGATTACTGCCATCTGTGTTTAAATGTATTTTTTGTGGTTATCTCATCATTAATTCATTATTTATTCATGTCAGCTGACTCATTTCAACAATTTTGTACTTCTGTCTGCACACTTTTAAAGGAAATGCATATTTTAACTTCTCATATTTTAATATTCTTATTCATAATTCTTTCCCAAGACCTTGTGGGAAGTGTGACTTAGCCGTTTAGTAACAGTAAGTAAAGGACACTTTTCCGTGTCTCGAAGTGTATTGAGTATTGTTTCTATACCCTATATTTGTGTAGACCCCCATCGGCTCTTGATGTGTGATGAGGTGAATATATCATGCAGGCCACCTCTACTTCCCAGGGTATTTTCATGAAAACAATTGTAGCTGTGAGAATGAATGCGCAGTTGGCCTACCATTTTTTGCTCACACGGCCTGGGTGTCATGGCATCAGCATGTTTAGCTCACCGGCCCGGTCTCTAACGGATTCACAGGTCGACCAAGCGTGAGATGAGTACCAGGAAATGTGCTTGGGGATGTAAGGCAACCGATTTTATATTGACCACACACCCCCTTGAGTTTCCCGTTTGGTGGTAAATGATGGGATGTAGGTCAGCATGGCAGAAAGGATAAGAACACTTGTTCTTAAAACTCCAGTGTGCTGAGGCCGATGTAAGGTGCGTTCAAAACTCAACCCCTACACCGGCAGTTGGACTAAAATGTTGACCTATCGTCCTTGACTTGGGGACTAAATTACAAGTCCTCTTGAAGTCAGAGTGGGTTCGCATATGATGAGGGTCACCGTTTAATAAGTAAAAAGCAAATCCATATGCAGATATCATCCAGCATTACTAGAAGTAGTGTGTCTGGAATAACGCTTGAGTTCAAAGAGTGCAAAACAATACAAAAAAAAATTTATGGGATTATCTCCCATGTTACTCTATATGCCTCTTGTTAGAAAAACAACTAATTCTGGCTCTGCTTGGGAACTAGACTTGCAGTAATAACTTTCAAAAATAGGTACACATTTTTTTATGAGCGGGCGATTTTGGGCAGCAGCATCCTTGCTTTAGATTTTTTGAAATTATATGGTTGCCTTCGTTTCAACAAGCAATGGAATACTACTGAACGTAAACTTGCCAAGAGATCACAACAGCTAAAAAATTCGGGTTTTGACTGCGACATGGCTGTAAAGGACATCAACGTAACTATTGTCAGGTACACTCTTGTGAGTATGTTTTAATGAACCATGTCTAATGTACATGTTCTATACACTATTGTTATTATTATGATTGTTTTTAAGCTATCTTCAAACATTTTGTACTGTTGCAGTTGTTTGACCTCCAAGTCTGCTTTTTTCACAAATTTCTAAGTAAGAAGAGAAGAATGTGCCAGGTGGAGATCAGCTTCAGTTAGAAGAAAGGAACAGTCGAGGAAAAACGAAGTGATGACCGATAGAAATGTGGTTTAGCACTTGTATATAAGATATGTACAAGAGGTATACTCAGTTTGTGCACTTTAAAATGTTTACGGCTACATATTAATGTTGCAAATTGGCTAATTCAACTTTGAAGTTGAATTGGTTACATTTTTACAAGTAATAATTTTAATAACAAAAGACACAAACAATATATTGCAACGATTTTAATTGCCTGGACATATTTTGTCTACATCTTTTCAGGTACATACGGCAGAAATCACACAACTAAACTAAAGTTATTAGATTAATCTTCAAGTTTTAATATTATACATTATACAAGGCTAACAATTATACATAAAATCTTTTCAAGATAATAAATATACATAAAAAATAGTTTTGTTAATATTTGAGTTCGATTAACAAGACAAAACAAAATTGAAAGAACTTTCGTTCAGTACTTTAATATTCTTGGCCATGGGTTGGAGTGTGTTGACAATGAATACCTACACCTGTGGAGGAAAAAACCTGGCCCTAATCATCCCAGACAGTCCCTTTGTGTTGTGCTGAATCTTACCTGGTTACATCCTGATTGCATCTCCACAAATGTGGAGTTCCTACCAGTCTTACACATCCTGCTGGTTTTCTGGGTGTGGAGAAGAGCTCTACACCCAGTTCCTTAGAGAAGTACTTAAGTATGGGGTTGAGAGTAAAGTTCCTACACAAACCTCACTTTGATAGATGCAAGTCTTTTTCAGGGCCGAGCTTACCTTACCTGAATGAATGCATGAAACTTAAAGCGTTGAACTTGTGGTCTTCCAGAGGATTCACAACCAACCATCCACACACTTGGTGCCATTGCGGTTATGCTTCTTAGGATATTGATAAAGTTTTTGAGGGACAAAAGTTCACTCACTTGCCCAGCAGTCGCCACACATTGTTTAGGATTAGATTATACTTTACCTAAATTCATATGAACCCATTGAACATGCTGTGATTAGCTGTAGCACTGGTCTGCAAAAGCAGTCAGGAAAAAGCTCACTCCCATTATTATAGGCGATTCACATAACATTAAATATTCAGCTTTTAATGCTGTTTTATTGTAATTCTCTAATGTCTAGAACTAATTTAATCTAATTTCTAATATTCTAAAGAATCTATTCTAATTGTCTAAGAATCTTGTAAGAATTCTAAAGAATCTATTCTAAAGAATCTAATTTCTAAGTTCTAATTCAGCTTTTAAATGCTGTTTATTGAAGTTTTTAACATTCATGCATCTATATTACAGTTTACAGTTTGGCTGAAATGGATCTTCTGGATTTTGTTTGCCATTATGGTTGATGTTACAATCTCTTTCCTGTCTATCTTTGTGATATCTTCCCATTTAAACAGTTATCTTCCTCTGGCAGCTTTCCTTCCACCTTTCCCTTAAAGCTTGGCTTTCAGCAGGCTTGGTGTAGATAAAGAGGGTTGACTGCTGCCCAGCTGATATTGAAGGATAATTACAAACACAAAATATAAGGAAGCTCGACAAAAGAAATCCACACAAAAATACAGATGGATGTTTTAACATAAATACTTGAAGCATTCAATGCACAAATTTTATTCCAGTCAGGTATGTTCTGCAAGTTTGAAAATTGGCACAAACAGAAATTCTAATAATAGGAACCATTTGTCACTAAGTAGTACACACATTCATGGACATTTAGCATTAGTTTGTCATTTGTAATGTATGAACATTAATCTGTATTATTAATCTGTATTTTTTTGTTTTCTTATAATGCGTATCCACATACTGCTACTACTTCTAGTGCACTGGACTGATTTTTTTGCATGTGGATTAGCTTCCCTGTTACGAGTGTCCGTCACCATCAGGCAAACCCACTCCAACTTCAGAGGTACTTGTAATTTTACGTCCCCAAGTCAAGACAGAAGTAAACATTTTTAGTCCACTGACCGGTGTAGGTGTTGAACCTGCTACCTCAGCATCAGCACATTGGATGATTGAGAACAAGCGCTCATATTCATTCGGTCATGCTGACCTCTATTTAATCTTTATTTAATATGATTAATAATAATAATATATAACTTCTTATTATAAACAAAATTATCTGTAGACAAAAGGCTTGTCTTGAATGTGCAGTTTATGTTAGTCACCACAATTTTACAGCATTCTGAATGTGGTCTCTGTATTTATGAGTCTTCTGTGTCTATTTCAATTTTTACTTTTGTTTATATTTAATGTAAGGGCGATCTGTTGTAGCAAAGTGGTCAGACTCTCACCAGCTAGTCTGCTGGTCTTGGATTCAAATCCTAGAGGTGGGATATTTTTCATGACACATAACCTATCCTCATAAATTGTGCTATAACAATTTTCCAGAAGGAAAGACCGATGACATGATCCTTCTGCAGCATATCCTAAATATTCTAGAATGGCATGGAAATGTTGTTTCCTCTGCCACTCTATTATTTATTTATTATTGCACATTGTAATATCAAAGTTTTTATTGTTAATAGGGAAGACAAAGAAGTCTAGCCATAAACATTTTTATGTTTTATTTTTGTAGACAGAAGAATTGATTGATCCCAAGGTACTTCGTAGCAGGCAGTTAGCCAGTAAGTATGGGTCAAGTGGAAAGTAAATGCTTCTGCTGGCAGACTGTATACATTTGATTTCTTACTGTACATCTATAGAAAGTTACTATGTTTTTATCTGTGGTGTGCTTATTCAGTAAATTTGTTGCAAAATTTGTGTTTTGAATCCAGTTTGTTTATAACTAGAGGCATGTTACATATGGTTTGACATTTTCACACTCCAGCTTTTCCTTCTCCTCCATTTAATGAGCCAACAGAATACTTTTCTGTATATCTATTTCCAGCTATCTCTGTCCGCAGTGTCCTTTAGATATTCATATTCTCATATTTAGTTCTGTGCTGTCTTTCTGTTTTCATGGATTCCATCTTCAATTTGTATTTTAGATTTGTTTGTATTTGCTTTTCTTGTCTCTCTGTCAAAATATGTGCTTGCAGTATGATCAGTCTTTACGTGAGATGATGATAATAATTGAGGTGTTGATATAAATGCAATTGTTCTGTTTTCAAACTCCATTCTCTATGCCTAACTTTGAATGTGCTAATAATTAATCAAGCTAATCTTGTTTTCAGTTTTGTAATTAAGCAAGTTCTAACTTTCTTAGCTTCAGGCTTCTGATCGATACAGTATTGTAGAAACACATGCACGCAGAAGTTGGATGTGTTGGTCTAATGGCGCAAGACACAGCTCTGCTGTAAATAGGCACATCGCAATCACGTCTGAAAAAAACTCTCTGTATGAACACAGAAGAAAAGAGAAACACACACACACTTTGTCACAATCATATTTTCCATAATGAGTATCATTGTGATTAATAAAGAAAGAATTCTCAATAGAACACACAGTTTGTTTAACAAATTGAAGTGAAACTGACAATTTCTGACCGCCGCCAGAATTCTTTAAATTTTGCGTGCTGAAATTACAGTGGTTCAGATTGTTTTACAGCTCATCATCTTCATGTGCCATGTCGAGCGTCACCCGTGATCATGCTTCACAACATCTATCCTCCATGTTCTTGATAAGTTCCATCACTGATCATTTACATTTTCTCACTTTGTCAACCTCTGTCTGTCATACTTGTGACCTTCCCAGTAGTCATAACCTTTTCCTGACCCTCTCCTCATAAAAAAGCTAGTTGCATATTCTTTACAAGACGTCTCAGTCTACCCCAGCATTTTTGGCTGTTTGTGATTTCTTGGCAAGTTTACAAACTGCATTCGTAGCTCCTTCATCACGGAGCCGGCTCTCATCTCATAACATGACCAAAAAGTGACATTTGTTTTGTCCTAATGTGGGTAGTTAAATATCTTTGTGAACTGGCATTTTGCATTACTTGGATGTTGATTTCCTTAACCGTCCCATGGGATTTTTTTGCATTCAGCATGAACACCACATCTCTGTGGCCTCTAGTTCCTTTCTACTTGTGTAATCAGTATCCATGATTCACAGGCATACAATAGTATAGCCAGTATATAACATCCTGAACTCATCTTCTAACTTGCATGGACAGGGATCAGTTACCTGAATGCTTCATCTGATGGAATGATGCATTTCCTTGGATTATACAACATATTATCACTGTGTTATCTTTTCTATCTGAGCATGTTCTCCTGTGCTGCTCAGCATGGTATGTGTTGATGATGATTCGATTTGAGACAGTATGTTTGTAATTATATTTGAGACACTATATTTGTGATTACATTTGAGACACTATTTGTAATTACATTTTCAGACACTCTTTGTAATTAAATTTGGGCACTATTTTGTAATATATTTTGAGACATATATTTGAGACACTATGTTTGTAATTACATTTAAGACACTATATTTGTAATTACATTTGAGAGACTATATTTGTAATTAAATTGAGCACTATATTTGTATTTATTTTGAAAAACAGTTTTTCCCAGTTGACCTTATGTAGTAATGATTCCATTATGTGTAATGATTCCATTTGTGACAGTATATTTGTAATTAATTACATTTGAGAAATTATTGTTCTCATTTGACCCAATGCAGTACATTAGTTTTTGCCTTTTTAATTTGGTAAAGAGTATTGGTATTTCCTGTTTAATTTGAGAATGTATACTTGTTTTTCCAGTTCGTGGAATGAAATGGCTCAAGTTGGGGAATATACTGCAGCAATACAGCTGTTCACTGAAGCAATTAATTTAGACCAGACAGATTTTAGGTAAGTTGTTTATATTGTTCATGAAAACTCTTGTTTAAAGTAGTAATACTGCTGGCTACTGGAAGTTGCTTTAGCACAGTGGCGAGCATGCTTGACAGATTGCCCGTAGTTATGGGTTCGAATTTGCATCATGACAAATTTTGTAAAACTGACCTGAACTTTGATTTTGACCCAGCATAAAATAAGCATCAGGAAATCTCTTGGCAAGTAAAGGTGACACAAGCATGATAATGACCACATTGTCTATCAAGTGCCAGTTGGTCTTTACAAATGTGGTGCTAGCAACATATGCCCAAATATTCTTCAAGGCATGTAAACGGTCCTTTCCTTGCTTGCTTGGTTTCGCTGGCTGTGAACTCCAGCAGGAAGTCCTGTATGTCAGATGAAGACATCCTGTTGTCCAATATCAGTGTGATGTCATACAGGACCTGAGTTTTGCGTGAGTATCCGTTGTCCCATGTCTGGCTTATTGGTGTGCAGACTGGTTGTTCCTCGCTGTGCAGGCAGATACTCTCCGGCTTCGGAGAGGGTCTTTTCCTGACTGACTTACTGCTGTAGATGTCGGGTCAAATCCCAAGAGCAAAGCACAGGTCTTCATCCAAAACTTAAAATTGTGTATATTTAAGCCAGACATTCATGACTGCAAGGTCTCACGTTCCTCTACGTTCTGGAGTAGAATAGCTGTAGCAGAGACAGATAGAAAAATTTTCTTGATAGGTAGAGAAAATGTTACATTGAGGTAGTTTTCTGTCTTGTTCAATTTAAGGAGAAAAATAAACAGGGTTTCAATATGTTTTGGTAAGTACATGAAGGTGTTCTATTTCATTAGCATAACATGTCCGTTTTTGTACTCCATCCAGTACAGTTGCCTGCCAGCCTGGTGGTCATGTGTTCAAATCCCCATCGAGGGAGATAAAAAAAAAAAATTGCTTAAGGGTATCCAGGTCAACTGAGCCTAAAATGGGTATATGGATGTAAGACATGGTGACCATTTTGCAATCGCTAATGAAGAAAATTGAGCTTAAATGCTACAGAAAAGTTCTTAGAATATTTGGACCAAGGAGAAGAAAAATACTGACATTTGACAAGATCTGAGCATTGAATAAACTGCCGCCTCATAAACGACATCATGCTCCGGACACTGACATGCTTGGGCTACATTCAGCATCACAGTGGCATGGAGAGAACATCGATGGGAGGCATGATTCAAGGAATAGGAGGCAGGAATCAGGACACTGACATGCTTGGGCTACATTCAGCATCACAGTAGCATGGAGAGAACGCGATGGGAGGCATGATTCAAGGAATAGGAGGCAGGAATCAAGACACTGAAATGCTTGGGCTACATTCAGCATCACAGTAGCATGGAGAGAACAGCGATGGGAGCATGATTCAGGAATAGGAGGCGTAAATCAGGACAGCTGATATGATTTGGGGACAAATTCTAGCATCAAGGTACAATGGAGAGATGAACAGTGATGGGTGGATGATTCAGGAATAGGATTCAGTAATCAGGACACTGAAATGCTTGGGCTACATTCAGCATCCGGTAGCAGGAGAGAACATGCGATAGGGAGGCATGATTCAAAGGAATAGGAGGCAGGTAATCAAGACACTGAAATGCTTTTGGGCTACATTCAGCATCACGGTAGCATGAGAGAACAGTATGGGGAGTTTGATATCAAGGATAGGAGGCAGGAATCAGGACACTGAAATGCTTGGGCTACATTCAGCATCACGGTAGCATGGAGCGAACAGTGGTAGGAGGCATGATCCAATGAATAGGAGGCAGGAATCAAGACACTGAAATGCTTGGGCTACATTCAGCATCACAGTAAGCATGGAGAGAACAGCGATTGGAGCATGATTCAAGGGAATAGAGCAGGATCAGACACTGAAATGCTTTGTGGCTGCATTCAGCATCCAGTGCATGGAGATAACAAGCGATGGAAGCATGATTCAAGTGAATGGAGGCAGGAATCAGGACACTGATATCTTGGGCTACATTCAAGCCACACGGTAGCGATGGAGAGAACAGCGATGGGAGGCATGATATTCTATGAATAGGAGGGCAGTAATCCAGACGCTTGAAATGCCCCTTGGCTACATTCATGAGCATCACGGTAGCATGTAGAGAACAGCGATGGGAGGCATGATTCAATGAAT